>LBFL01010527.1:0-15735 GCA_000988845.1 Hypochthonius rufulus
TATTATAATTAAACTTTTTATATACTTTTATCTATTATATTAGGAAACTCTATAATTTGATTCTTTATAATTATAATTTCAATAAACAACACATGAGCGTATATATTGTTATATGTTTCGACATAATTGATAGATGCGGCGATATTTTCTTTAATGTTAACTGAACCGGAATATTATTATATGTCACAGAAAATTTTAATAATAGAAATATCTATGTAATGACATAAGACTGTGAGTAATTAATTAAATGCTCTGCTTTTGATAAGTCTATAATAATTATAAATCCACAGCTTACAGTGTAAACTGAAAAAACATGTTTGAGAAATGAAAAACAATGTTTTCATTACATTAAACTTTTGGTAAAACTCTTGTATAAAATTCTCTTATTATCTGTGAATAAATGAGTACTCTGTAAAGATTAACAAACATTTTCAGGAGCAAATTAAATTATATAATCTTTAAGCATAATAAGAATAATTTTTTAGGATGTCTAAACGTTTGGTTCTTTAATATCTTTAATCTATTTTAAAATTAATTATAATTAAATATAAATTTTAAATTAAAAATTTATCAAAATAATAAATTCTGCACATAATTTATAAAACTTTTTTTAAAAAATTAGATTATTTGAAACAAACTTTTTAAAGTCTGCAAAATGTGTATAAAGATAAATTAGAAACTGTAAAATTGCATTTTAATAGCAATTGACTAGTAAATGCATAAATTAATCAAAATCTAATGGGATGCAATGGACGATTTACTATAAATTGAAAAAATCTTATACAGTTGTTGATTCAAAAAAAATTTTCTAAATTTTTAAATTATGAGTTTAGAAATAAGTCTAAAATATATTTTTGTAGTAAAATTTCAATCTCTGTAATGGATTGTTACGGTTTTATTAAAATTTTAAAGCAAAATATTGTACATACATATACATACATATATACATATACATATATATATATATATATATACATATATTCTTTCATTTCATTGTAACTATTCTTTAATTTGTATTTAAATTTTTCAAATATTTTACTATGTTTGTATTTTAGTAGATTTGATTTTGGCAATTTTCTGTATAATCTATTCATTTAAATTCACATACGAATATCTTGTATGAATAATCTTGATTAAATAATTTGTAATTATGATAAATAATCACAATTTACTCCAAAAACTGCTTTTAAATATTTTTTAAAAAATATTTAATATTTTTTGATTAATGTGCAATTTATTAATTTATTATGAAAAAACTAGTTTTTTGATTCGGAGACATCTAAAATGATATCTCTAAATATTTAAAATATATTTTTTTCATAAATCGTGATGCTTTAGTTATTAATAACTTATTCTTAAGATTATGCTTTTAAATTTTTTAATATAATTTATATGTCATTATAATTTAATAGTTCTAAAAGCATACATTAATCTATACCCGTAAGTTATATATTAAAAGCTAGATTTTCAAAATTTATTTGTCATTATATCTATATCCCATAGGAATACCCTATTCTAATCCACTTCTAGAAACTTTATTTATGGTATACCTATCTTAACATTAACGAAAGTAAGCAATTTTTCTAAGCTATCTTGCAATTTCTATCTAATTCTAAGTATCACACATGGGACATTTAACCTTATTTCATCATGTATACAGCTCTCTATATAAAATATACAGAGTTGTTTGTAAATACGATCAGAAATTAGTGTTCCTCATCTTAAGAATATATTTATTCCAATCTCTTATCACTCCACTATAATTCTCAATTAATTCTTATCATTTTTAAATTATAAAAATTGATAAGGATAAGGGTATGGAACATTAATATCTGACTGACTTTACATCTCTTGTAGTGCTGCCATGTCTTGATCAGTACAAATCTATACAATGAATATGCAAAATCTATATATTTCTGTACAATTAGGTTCATGGAAAATCTGTTGTGAAAATTAACATAAATTTTAAATTTCCATGAATCTTTTCAAAAAACTTTCATTCATTAAAATTTTTGATTTTTAAAGTCTGTCATAGATTAAAAGAAATGATTAATTTTCAAGTTCATAGACTATTACAAAATAAAATTACAATTTAATCATGATTAATAATAATTATTAGAAAAATTAAAATAATTATATAATTGAAAAAATGCTCATAAAATCAATATTTTATATTTTTGGACATTCAATAAGAGCATGCAATAAATTATTGTATATAAACAGGAAATCACCAATGACCACGGTATTGGAGATTATTAAAGAAAAAATTTAAATGACCCGAAAATTTGATCGTAAACCATGTTTAAGACAATTAAAAATGATTGAACGTTACAAAATGCAATACTGCATGAGGATATATATATCAGTTAGTTTTTTATTCAATAAGAGGCAAAATCTGTACTGTACACCTGGCAATTCTAATTTTTAAAAAATAAATAAAGTACATTACACAGATTGTCGGACAGTAAAATATTTTTAGAGACTAACATTCCAATCTGCTAAAAGTTTTGAGGGACTTTTACTTTAACTTTACAAAATATTTAACTTTTTAAATATTTTTAAATTTTGAATGTTGGAGTGATATTATATTTTTCTCAGTGTTGGAGATATATAAATTCAATTGAGTAGATTCGTGAATGATAGCAATATTCGTAGTTAACCGGTTCTTTCAAATAACATTGGATTTACATGCCTAAGGTCCTAATCAATAATATATCAAATTTATGGCATACCTTTAAATGGAAAATTTTGTATTAAACTGAAAATGAAAATAAATTCATATTTGATTCTGATTTTAAAATAAATATTTAAATATTAAAATTATAATAAACTTTTTTCAAAACAAAACTTTTCCTTTATTCATGCCTCAACTTCAAACCTGTTTTTCTCACATTAGGTTAGGTTATATAGAACTTATCTCTTTAATTCGCGAGGTACTCAATAACATAAATTCAGACACACCAAACACGCGCGCAGACATTTCATTATTTTAATAGTATAGATAATATAAAATAATTTATCATCTAAATTAACTATGGACAATTAGTATAAACATAGAGTCAAAAATGAAAATTTTGTGATAAAAACAATGAGTACTGTAATTTTATATTTATAATCAAATGCAATATGTGAAAAAAATTGAATAAAAGTTAATGGGACATTCGGTGATTCGTCAGTTTTGCATCCTTCAATAATACAAAATATTCAAAATAAATAAATGTTTTTAAAAATATTAATAAGTCACGAGTGAAAATACCGATTCTTCGCACCTTTCTTCAGCAGCAATTAGATTTGGTGCACAAAATTACAAAAAATTAAACATTTTAAATCCATTGCAAAATATAATAGACAAAAATTTAGTTTTTACGCTCAACACTCTCAATAATGTTTAAATCTTATTCATAACTTTAATTACCATTTTATGCTATGAGATCCAACAATATATATTTATTAAATATTTCAGACCTGACCAAGGGGGTGGGTAGGAATTAACCACCCCTAGGGATTTTGGAAAAAATCTATGTCTCCTCAAAACATCGGAACAAAATATATAAAATTTACCCCTTCCTTTTGGGCTATCGGAAAAGTCTGTACATTGGTAAGTTCTGAATATTTTGTTTTAAGTGTACAAAGAAAAGGCATACCTTCAGGTTCATAATCACTTTTGTTTAGAAATTGAAATGTACCATTAAACCCCGTATTATCACTCGTAATATTATCAGTATGAAATTCAAAAATGAGCATCGATCCCATTGAGTAAATATCCTCCATTATTGACACTGTTTCTGATTTTCCACAAAATATCTTATCGTAAACACTTTTCGAGTTTAGTCCATTCTCAACATTTAAGTAAATCTTCACAAAATCACTATAAGTACAGCTATAAAGCAACAATAATGATATTAGTATGGGGATTTGAAATTTATACGTAATTCGAAACTATCGCCTAAAAGCATTGCGTGATATTAAAGAACATTTCATTTTACAGAGTGGTCATTTGCAAATAATATACTTACCGTGTGAATATAAAAAGAAGTTTCAAACATTTTTCATTCAGAATGATGCGTAATTTTAGTGTGAAATTTGCTAATTAAAATTTTATAATTTATTGCTATGGTATATCAACCTTTTTATTTTCAAAATCTTAGCATATTGTGCAATGCCAAACAGAGGTTTTCAGCTATTTCGGGGCACATTTTTCATCCGCACGTCATTTCCGTCACTGTTATCATTAACTACGTGCAGTAATTATAAATGGATAAATGCAAAACCAGCCAATAGAGGTAAGATAGGGGTTATCCCTTCCCCTCAAGGTTCATATAGCTGATCCCCTAGATAAAGTATCCGAATTTCCCGCCCCCCCCTTCCACCACCACAAAAATTGATAAATTTTATCACGATCCTCAATTTCTATTATAATTAATTTCGGTATATATTGATTTTTGAATGCTTGTAAAGTTATACTTCAATATGTTTTACACGTGACATATGCTAATAATGCAATATGATATTTCAATTCATCCGCATTAAAACAGTTCAAAATTTATTACTTAATAAAAAATATTTGTACAGGGTGTGAGAAAATTAAGTACACACCTAAAAAAATACTATTTCTTTTATTTATGATATTAAAATTCAATATAAAAATCAAATAGTTATATATTATAATAGATTAGCATTTAGTGTTTAATCCTAGTTATTTAATCATTCATTGATGTAACTAGTACATGATTCAATTATATTTAATAAATTTTGAATAAATTGAAATTCAGTGAATTTTTCAATTGAAATCTAGAGAATGAATAGTCGCGGTTAATTTTATTTTCAACTGTTTACCTACTTATTAAGGGTCCTTTACTCTTTTGTTAGCGTCCATGTTTAGTTTGAGTAATATTATTTTTGATCATTTTCTTGGTGCACTCGAAAATTTTAAAATTTTAATTTTTGCCAAATTAAGACGTTTAATTTAAATTCTATTTTTTCCTGATATAATTTTAATTAAATATTATTTAATTAAATAAAAATTTTTCATAGTTCTTAAATATTTAATAAGATTTTAATAAATAAATTGGTATGCATACTTAATTTTCTCCCACTCTGTATATAATAAAAGAGCAAACATGATAGTATCATTAGAAATGACTAGCAATCACTAGAAAAAATAACACCATATTTTGATGCGGAGGGATTGAAATAGATGAAATAATGACTTTATTTTGCATAGAAATATTAATATACAGCAATGAACGTATATAACGAGAATCAATAAATAAATAAAATAAATAAATAAAATTAAATAAAATTTCTATCATTTATCACTTACTCTTTGGTATGTGATGGTTTTTGAAGATCAAAGAGAGTGAATGAAATTTTTACGATTTGATACGAGTGACCAATAAAAGTGTAAAGTAAACAGTCAATACTATCGTCATACGGCATCGGGTAATTTGGACTCGTGAATACACCGTATTCCTTTTGGTATGTGTCATCAAAAGCCACGCAATCACATCCTAAATAATTAATTATAATAAATTACTTATTTAAAAGATAATTCTGTTTAAATTCCATAGAATTTATTATTGTGATTGTAAATTATTTATTTTTAATTTAAAACATTAACAAATAATGATATTATTTTAAGTAAATAAATATCTACATTTTTGAATTATGTGATTTTATGCCATTTTTTAATTAAATTCAAGTGAATTGCTTATCTTAAGACCATACAAAAAATTAAAAACAATATCGTCAAACATAGTTTTATCTAAATACGTACATACTACTCAAACGTGAATAACCTCTATAACTTAAACAAATTCTTAGATCAGAATCATATAGGCATATGAATTTCAGCTTCTCTAACGTAAAATCTCCTGTATCTTAAACAAAAATTTCCACTGCAGTATAGTTAAGTTAGAGAAGTGTACGTGTATTATGATTACCAAATTTAATTAAATTGCACAATAATATATACATAGAATAAATAGGCGGCATAGCAAAACTGTAATAAATTTTTTAATTTAATTAACTTTATGTTTCAATTAATTAAATTTAATTATATATTATTGAATCGTCTTTAACTCGACATATATTGTTTTAGGGCATAGAAAATGCTAATATTAATTAAAATATTTTCATTTTCCGCTAAAATTAAAATAATTGTTAATTTATAAATGTTATCATAAACTTTTATAGATATATGTTGAAATGCATTTTTTAAACAATAAAATTCGATCAAAAAAAATCGATTTTTCTATTAAATATCATGAATATAATATATAAGAACTTTTCAATGAATTTTGAGGTTTGAATTTGAAAAAGAGGTTTTGTGTAAAATGGGATCGGATAAAATGGGATCGGATAAAATCAGGTTAAAAACCAGAATTGGGTATGAAGAGACATCACACAAAGTGATTCCCTTTGAGAATTTAAAGTTATTCTGTATCTATTGGTTCATGTTATTTGAGAAACGACACTCGACTCTATTGATATATACCATAGTACCATAGTGCCATAGTGCCATAGTGCTATTGCCAATTTAATACCGTGTGTCACATTAGCGATTTCATCTTTAATCTCTCAATGAACACACATACTTTTACTATACTAATAGGGTTGTCATTTCATAGATTGTCCGTCAAAAAATTTCGGTACATTTTTATTTGCATAAACGGGATACAATCGATATTCTTAAAATAATTGATTTGACACTTAAACCCCTCTAGCTTGACCATATTGCGGCTGAAATTTTTGTTTACGATAGAGAAGGTTTTACGTTGAAGAGGTTGAAATATCAAAGATTTATATGACTCTGGCCTAAGAATTTGTTTATGTTAGAGAGGTTATGCACGTTAGAGGGGTATGTGTGCACATACAAAATACCTGATCCGAGTATTTTATTAACAAATGAAAAAATATTCTTATAAATCTAGTATTTCGGACAAAAAATGTTTTGACAACCCTATTCATACGCTTCTACATTACCTGCGTGAGCGCTGTGAACTTTGCTGACTGTTAATGAAATGAGAACTGCACTCAGAGTAAGGAAATTTACAGCCAAATTTAATGCCGAATGTGCAAATACGTCTTTAAACGGTAAATGATGCTGTGAATACGCACTGATGACTCCACTCTAAAAATATACATATAACAGTATAAGTATAAGTCTATTGACAAATGAATGTCAATCATAAATAAACAAAAGTTTTTAAAGAAAAGTTTATATATAAAAGTTCTAAGAGTATAGAGTTAATGTTTAAAGTTTTAAATTATATACATTATGTGCGCGTATATATAGATATTGTACAACAAAGTTAAGTCTATTGTGTGTTCACTATTCTCAGTGTTTTGTTCACATAAATGTTTTTCAGTCACTAATGCGATCAGAGAATTCACTTTTTAAAAAAACTTAAATTTTTAAGGACCACAGAAGCGTAACGAAAAAAAATATAAAAATATAGTCATGATCATGATGAATTCAGCGCTGAGTCAAAGGTTTTGCTTATGTATATCATACTCATTTTTCCATTTTATATCCCCCAACGAAATGGGTTAAAACAAAAATGCAAAACTATGGTATATATAAATGAGTTTTTGATCGTTATTGGGATGAAATTAAAATTAATGATACAGAGTTACTAATAGTGCAGGAACTATTCATTACATGGTTGTACATTTATGGGTTACAGTACAGTGAATTTGGATAGGATTTCGTGCAGAAACAATTTGCTTTTATATCTAAAGGAGAATTTAATAATAACTTCATTTATGTATAATTTGTTTTTTTTTATCACACTTTACATTAATTATTACATAAGATTTTTATCATATTTATATATATATATGCATTAAATATTAAATGTACAAATTTATTCATTATAAAGTTTTTAATATTCAGATTATCTTAGTTTTGACTCAATAAAATTCCATTAGATTTATATTATGACGAATCCATTCAAGCATATGAATAAAATAATTTTTCATTTTAAATATTAAAGATTATAGAATTTTTCCTCATATCCGCATACCTAAAATACAGCTCTATTTTTTAGATAAAGAGATTATTATAAAAATCAAATCTTTATTATAATGAGGTTTTACTATAAAAGTTTTTGAAATATTTTGAGAACATCAAGAATTGTACAGTTATTGATTTAAGTAAAAATGTATAAATATTTACTATATTTATGATTTCATCAAAAATGTACTTAATTATAGGGTAGAGAAAAGACATAAATTTTAATTGATTATTTTTCAAGTAATGAATTTTATTATCATCACTTTCCTGACGTTTATTGATCATAGAGTGGTACATTTTGGTATTTTAATACTACACTTTAGGATCATTTTCCTCCGAGAGTTATGAGTTATCGGACAAGTTTTATGTGTGTGCGGTCATCAGGCGACTCTGCGATATCATTATACACCCGTTCAATTTATATGGTTCAACAATTTTAGTGCGCCTTTGCTTTAGATCGCGTTACATTACATTTAAAGACTATGTAAATGTATGAGATCAGTGCTATACAAAATAGTGACTATGATGGGCAAACGGTCCTCCTAAAGGGATTCTACTTTAAGAAATTCGATTTTTTAAGTCAGGTTTTACTAGAAAAGGGTTCCATTATTTGGATCTCTAGATCTAATACTTCAGGGGAGGGGCTAGATCCACCTTTAGTAATACTGCCTTGAGATCTATTCGTATATTTACAAAATTACTTTATCTTAGACCTCGCAGATTATAAAATTTTTATGTATTTAACCATCTATAGATAATATTAGACTATGTTAAAGAAATATAAGATAATGATAAATAATATTAATTCTAATTTTAAAATGTTTTATTAAAGTACGTGTTTCAGATTATCCAGAGATGGGTCATATAAAACCTGAGACCCGTAATAATAAAAGTCAGGTACAATGAGGTATAAAAATATAAACAATTTACTTCATTGTGAAATATTGTTAATAATGTGTAAGTAATTATAATCGATTTATAACGCACTAATATTGTATAACGGGAATAAATAGAGTTAATATTTTCATACAAACGGGTCACGAGTCCAAGAGTTTTAAGGAGCAACAGCTGCAAGTGACACACTATACCATGAAGTTGATTACCAATCATCACCATGTGACCTCTGCGCTTAACTTAGCACTGTATTCGACCGTTTTCATTCAAATAGTTAATATATATATATATATATTAACAGAAAGAAAAGAGTGAGTAAAACAATTTGGAGGGTTCCACAAAATGCTGTCCCCTCGATTATGAGTTCGGTCATTGTTGGTAACGGTCACTCTATTGGACTTCTCACATTATCATTATCCATGGCATCTCGTTTTTGCATTCTTTGTATTCCTCTAGTGTGTCATAAACAACATTTTGTGCCGAAATTGCCTCCATTTAACAAACTGACCCGACTATTGAAGGAATTCACTCGAAGATAAATGGACATGTTTATTACTACCATTCTATTAAATTTCTATAAAGAACTTAAAATATAGAAGCAATTTCAATGAGGGGGGCATTGTACTTTATGCGAAATATAAATTATATACGATTGTGAATGCGACAACTTAAATATGTCTCTTCTCAAATTACTATTTTGTGGTAATATTATAGCTTTTATAATGCTAATTTGTTATTCATACACATAATGAGAGGTTTTTGCACTCACACAAAAACTCCTATAATGTCAACATATTATGCTTCAATATTTCTGTTCAAGATAATGAGGTTTTCATATTAAAGTTTTTTTTATAGTGCAAAATCTATCAAAAATCATATGCGTATTATTCATATTATAGAAAATTATTTTAAATATGAAGGGTTCCATTTATGGAGATTTTTGTGTAATATTTGTATATTATTTATTAATTTTTAAATTATATGAAATTTAATATAAGAGCATAAAAATAAAAAATATTTTATTTAAAAAAATTCATTTAAACTTAGTAAATATCCTGTGACAATCCTTAAACCAATAATAACATGTCTATGTTTATATACGCTCTATAAAACTTTACATCGAATTTTTTGGAGGAAATTTTTATGTCACATCCAATTATATCAGATACAATCTAAAAAAACATTTCAAGAGTTTCTAATAAATTACTTTTATACCATTTTTAATCAATTCCTTTCAAGTAAATTCAGTTTAAGATTTTAATTTAAAAATCGTCACTTAAACTTAATTATACATTTACATGGTCTATGATCATAATCATTAAATATATTAAATATCTATAACAAAAGTCAAGAAAAAAAGTGAATTTTCTTTGGATCAAAACCATTACATTCTAAAAGGGGTTCGAAACACTTTTCTTCACACGCTTTATATAAATAATAAAAAACTAAAATGCGTTCGATTTTTTCAGATAATGGTGAACATTAAATGCTCATAACACTCTAACAAATCTCAAGTACTATTAAATCGTTATTTTTTCTGAATTTTACCTTTGGTTTTGCATATAAAAATGTGTTTCTATTATCTTTTATTCTATGCTCAAAAACCTGTCATTATTATATATTATAATTTTGCATAACTCTTATGAAGCATAATACATAATGTAGTAATAAAGCCTAATGTAGGGTTTACATTTTGCCATTATTAATATTCAATAAAATTGTTCATCTGATTTTATTAACAATTAAATTATATTAATAATGATTCATTATTATTAATAATTTTAATTAATTTTAAATTATGCTTTTAGAAAATAAATTTTATTTTTCATAAATAATATAAATTTTAAAAAATTATCTTAATTCATCAAAATCCTATAGAGATTCAAAGTATACTAAATGTATACTGAGTATATATATATATATATATATATATATAAGTATATTTTGAATTGTTTATTATAAACTAAATCCGCTTTTTGGTGCTTAAGACTCAAAGATTATTATTAAACAGCATATGCTTTAGATTTTAGGATTTAATAATAAAGTTAAGAAAAATTAAAGTATAATAAAATTCATCATTAATAAATCATTTGCAACACTTAATGAGAGTCATTTGTTCGCGTGCATTTTATATATACATACAACGGTTATGGGGATTTATCGTGACAAAACATATGGAATAATTTTCCTGAAACACTCGCACATTATATCCTTAAATAAAGTTTTCTCCTTTTATACTTAAAGAATGCTTTCGTGTAAAGCATTAATGTTATACAAAAGAACTTACCTTTTCAGGAGCGATATTTGTTAGTTTCATAACCAACAATAGTAAGAAATAATAATGATGAGTACACTCATGGAGTTTTCAATAATAAACCAATATATTGTGACGGTTCATCCAATAGATTTGATTGTAAACAATAGAATTAGAGTTTCACTATAAGAAAATGAAATGAATTGCGTTAAATCATGAGCAGAGAGTTGTATATAAACTCCTCTGATATTATATTATTATATTATTCAATTAAAACATTTGGAATTTTGTATAAAATAGTCGCGAATGCGCGTTATGTTATGAGAGATAAATTTAATAAAGAATGTTTGAGTTGTGATTTATATATAAAAATTTAGTACTTTCAATATATTAAATATTACTATGGATTTTATTTTAAAATGCATAACAAATATTTTAATTTGTAACAAAGGGTTTGGTGAGACTAACTTTTCAAAGCTATGGAACCCCTTAGTAAAGTAGACTGAAATGAGATTTTTTTCCTAAGAAATAAATAAAGTAATCCACCTTCCATAATGAAAAAAAATACATTCGAGTTTCTTTTTATGTCCCACTACCCTCAGACAAATAACACATAAATTTAAATCGGACATAACAAAAAATCTATTTTAAAGCAAAAATGAAAAGTGATTTCTAAATATGCAGACATAAATTGAGACTCTAGTGTAATAATTTATTTCTAGCTCACCTAAGCCATTGAATAATACAAGATGTAGGAATAAGTAATTAAAGATGTAACTACAACAATACCCAGAGGAATGCATACTCATTTTGTTTTGTTTAACTTTAACACATTAACCGTTCTTTATGAGCATTTAGAATGAATTAACAAAACATAACTCTTAATTGACATGTTTAATTAAGTATTTTATAAAGATTAAAGTACAGTATATATTTAATTTAATTTCATTAAAGTATTCTGTTATTTCTCGAATCTCAAATTCTAATACACTAAAACCTCACCTTTTTTTGCCGCGATTGTCTTGTAAAAATCTGACAAAATTAACGAATAAACAAAAGATATGAGTATTGAAATATAATATTATAGAAGTTTATGTGTTTTGAAATGGGTCAAAAGTTATGAATATGTAAAAGATTCGGAGTGCAAAAGAAATGAGGTTTATGTGTATATTATTGCATAGATTTGTCAGTAAATAGCAAAATAAATGTACAATAATAAGGAAGTGACTACTCTCATCTCTACTGATACTGATCCTCGATAATGTCATTCCATCATTTTTTAAGTCTCCAAAATTATACTGTTACTGTGCTATGATGCAATAAATCACAATGCTAACCGTACTGAAATTTATATATATAGGGCTGTCTAATTTTGGTTCGATCTGTTTTAACTAAGTTAAGCCTAAGGCTGAAAGACGAGGACTGTCGTTTTAGATATTGTTGCAGGATGAGGTCAACAGTCTTAAATGACGTATTTAATTTGGTATTAGTGTTATATAAAAGGATTAAATTTAATCTCAGAAATAAATTATGTGATCCCTAAGAAAATGTATCTTAAATTTTTTTAGGATGCAGTAAAACCTTAGGTTTAAAGATAATTACATCATTTCATTGTTGGATTATATAAAAAGAAAATGAGTATACTGGTACTTTACACCGATATTTAAATTTTATCATAAGAAATCATTGTTAAAAATAATATGCTTTAACCCATCGCATTAAATAAAATACAACAATTTAATTCCTATTTTAAGTAAAACTCTCCCAAAAAATGTTTTTTATTCAAAATTTTTTAATTCAGTTGTTGCGAACACAAACACATACATCGACAGCATTTCATTATCTTAATAGATTAGATAACGTACACACAAACCTTATTATCGTGAATATATTAGGGTCGATAATTTATGTTTAAGATAGAGAGATTCATGCATTTCAGAGGTAAAAATAGCAAATTTTATATGCTTCCGTATTTTATTCACTTTAAAGGGGTTTATGTATATTGCAGTTTCTAATATTCTCTTGTTATTTACATTTTCAATATAATAAGGGAACTCATTTTAAAGAGTTTTCACTGTAAGTAATGCTATGGATTTAGATCTGCAAATAAAGATGACATATAAAGTGAAATCCTAATTGAAAGTCACGTAAGTTAAATATCACTTTATTTAAATAAAATGTGAACTTTAAAAAGTAAATATTCTCAATCAAAGTATTTCATAGATTGCCTAAGCACTCGAATCACCTGAATTATCACTTCACAAACTGAAAAACGGTAATAAAATGTAAATATAAAAAATTGTTTTTTCTCTTCTCGTATCACATTTTATTTTTTTATTTTTAAAATACGTGAACGTTACTGGAAAATCGATTGTCACATTTATGTCCCGGAGAAATATTTTTGAAGATACATCACGTATTACATTTTCGACCGTTAGTGTATCACAATCTAATCTTAAAACTTTCCAATGTTTGTTTCTCTTTCTATTCTTTTGTTTTTATTTTTCTTAATGCTCCGATCAGCATTTTTACTGTCGCCCGAATCAATTTAATAGAATCACAATCAAATAGCATTCATCTGAAGTGCATTTTATTCCTTAAAAATTATTAAAATTCGAATGAAAAATCCGGTGCTTTACACTAGTATTTTAATTCAAAATCATTGATATAAATAAATTGTTTAAATTCCTTAAAACAAATGAAATTCTAATGGAGTTATCAATGCTAGAAACAATGCTCAAATAAAAATTTTAAACATTGCTTACATACACGCGGACACTTTTATATTTTAATAATATTGATTTTCTATTAATTGATAAATATAAATATAAATTTTTTTTAAAATAATTGTAATATAACCCTATGATTTCATTGTTGAAAATTTCTTTATAATATTCAATCATATATACATTGCAAAAAATAAAATAAAATGATAAACTCTCAATGTCTATACAATAGTGAAGATGTATGGTAAATGCAGTGAAATGTGCACCGACGATGGCATAGAAATACATCAATCATTTTTATTGAGAAATGAGAGAATGTGTGAGTACGAGTGTAATCTTTTCATACGGTGCGATGTGAAAAAAAGAGGAATACTAAAAATGATCGGTCACTTTTTTACACGCATACAATATACAGGGAGTGAATACGAGTGAAGGTTTCCAAATGCGTTCATTTCTATGAGAGGTTTTCTCGAACGGAATTTTGATAGAAAAATGTGGTGAGTGTTCGAATGGAATTGTTATATCAGCATTAGAATCGGTAAGTGATTCCATTCATAGATATTTAGTGTGTGCCCAATTTTTTTTGTCTATTTTTTTGTGTCCATTTTCGTTGCTGAAAGGGTTTTTTCCTTTTTCTTTAAGTCTCTTATTTAAGGAAATAGAAGTTATGTTAAAGTAAACATTTTTCTTAAGGAATAGACATGTGTTTTTACATGATATTGATATTCAAGTGCAATACACCGTAAAGAGCAGGTGAGTATATGTCGATAAAAGTACTTAAAACCTTTATACAGTTAACCTTTGGATTTAAGTATATATATTTTCATATTGAGTTTAAATTATGTTCAGAATAAACAGGTGCAAAATAGAGTACACCGAGTTCTATAGAATGGAATGGAATTTCCATTAAAAACTTTAGTAGAATGGAATGGTATCTAAACTTTCGGGACTCTAATGTGAAATGTTGGAAATTTTAAAAGCAACTAAAATATTTTTCATTAACTACAATAAGGTACACATAAAACTCAATAAACAGTTCTCTTTAACAGGAATAATCTTTTTAATGTGAACGCAATTCCTATTCCAAACTATTTGAACATTTCAAATGTAAAAATAATGTATAATGTTCATGATAATATTAAATTTATTGCTCATAATAAATAAAACATTACATTACCATAAACATAAACATTTCTGATCTCAATATGTTTATGATTGAGAAGTTTAAGTGCATTTTTAAAAATGATAATAAATTGCCTCAAAAATAATTGAAATATTTTAACATTTGACATTTATAGCATAATAGAGATAAAATTTTGAAATTATTTCATTATATTTAACGTATATAAATATATATATAACATAAATATCTTTATATTTTAGTTTTGCAAATTAATAATATATCCAAATAATTGAGTTTTAATGAATTAAATTCAAGTAAAATGATGCACAATGAATAAATAAATAAATAAATGCATAAATAAATAAATACATAACTTAATGAATGAATAAATAAATAAATTTCGATTTTAGTGAATAAATAAATTATTGAAAAACAATTAATTTAGTATCTTTAAAATTCATATTTACGTAACATTATATAATGACATATGCATAATATGATGCAATATGTGTGTAATACTATGAAATGGCAATTATCATCAAATGCCATTATGAATTACTAAATTAATATCAATATAAATCTTATAAAAATAAAAATTAGAATAATAAATATAAATAAAAATAAAAATTCATTGAATTTTTTGACATTTCAAAAATTCTGCATTAAATATTTATTTCATTAGTTACAAGTTCCAGAATTTAATAATTATTTAGTATTTTCT
>LBFL01010536.1:0-15922 GCA_000988845.1 Hypochthonius rufulus
ATAGGTTTGGCCATTCTTTGAATTGTATTCGAGAGTTGCATTTTACGTAATATATTTAATTGATTTGACACTGAATAATCTAAAAAGTTTTTGGTAAACATTCGTGTCTCTCGACCATTAATTACATTAATTGATCATTATATATATGATATTATACCATTTCTAAAGCAAAACGAATAAAATGGTTCTAATATATGAATCATAATCTATATTTTGGTCTCTTCAGTTTTAAGAAACAAAAGTTATTTCATAATTAACGAATTGCAAATGTAGAATATAATCTTATATCATGAAAATTTAAAGAACTTTTGCATCAATTAGTTTAGGGCTAAAACTAAATGAATCACATGAATATTATTAATACAGATATTTATTTTTAAAAATTTGAGTCTCAATATAGTCACAATAAAGGGGCTCATGTGTGTAATTATTATTAAATACTGATAACTTTTACATAAATATTTCATTATATTTACTAACTTGATATCATGCTTTAACAAACATGTAAAGTCAGTCTCACGGACCCTGTCTCTTATATAAAATAATAAAAAATATTCATGTCTTTTATCAATAATTAACAATTCTTATCATTTTATCATAAAATTGATAAGAATTATTTTCGTATTTTCAGAGTTGAAATTGCAATGAATAATCCATTGATATTGATAATTTCATATTTCATAAATTAAAATTATTCAGTTTCTGACATTCGGTCAGTTTCCGTCGTTTGAAATTTCAGTAAATCCCATTCAATCGATTGATATTTAAAATCAAAAATTTCAATATTTATAAATTATTAGTTATAACTGAGATGATAGAAAACATCGTCTATAATAAAAATGATGTGCGTTTACCTCTGGAACCATGTTTTGAACATATACTTTTTACTCATATTTTTGGTATCAGATTTTGAGTCTCATCATTTTTTGATATTTTATCAGAGAGTGATAAGAGACATGAATATTTTTTATTTTAGATAAGAAACAGGGTTCGTGAGATCGGCATTACACCAAAACCTTTCAGAATAACAGATTCAGTAATATGATCCAAAATAATCAAAAATAATCATTATAATTATTATTTATAAATTTATAATACATTATTACTGTATATTGGAAATGACTAAAGGATTTATTTTAATTATAGAATTTATTTGCATTTACAAAACAACACAAATGAATATATATTTATATATGTATAAAGGTTTTGGTGCATATCTAAACAATTAATTATCAAAATTAAAATTATCACCATCATTTACTTTCCGTTCTCTCTGTTCATTAATAAGTTCTATCACCACTAAAATATTCTCATCCGCTGCATTCACTAATGCAACCGTCGGTCTCAATTGAGCCGTTCTTTGGTCCTGAGGATGTTTATTTTGAATTTGAGAATAATTATCCGACTCTTGTCCGATGCCATCACACGATACACAAGAATTTGTATCGTCCATACTCATGTTTGTATTGAACCCTAAAAAAGTACGGACTCTATTGGATCGGACATCAAAAATCGAGTCCGTATATCCAATTTCCCACAGGTACTGTCGTAACAATTGTTTTCCCCTTTTCCTAATGCCTCCGGACTGTTCATTGTTGTTCAATAGTGACTCTTCCAAATCGTAATTTAAATCTTTAATTTCATCAGCGGGTGGACTGACGTCCTAAGGTTCGACACCGAACTTTAGTTTATAGTATTTCGCCCGTTCCTATCTCAGGCATAACTCTAACATTTTGATACGCCGAACAAAATTAATTTTTAGGTTTTCCTGACCCTTTTGTTCCCCCTGAAGGTGTGTGATGACCGACTCAAGTTCTGCTCTCTCATCCTTTGAACATAAAACACAATATAATTAAACATATTTAATTATCGTAATAAATAAATATTATTAATTATTATTTATAATCAAGTATTTAAGTAATATTATTATGCACATAAATTTTTCGAAACGTAAACAGATCTTTTGACCCAAATTATATCATAATTTTTTTGTTTTAAGATTTAATAACGTAAAAGCCTCATTAACATAAACACATTTCGTGTCACAATATGTTTACAATAGAGAGGTTTATATTTACATTTTAAATAACATTATTATTAATTTTAAAATAATATTCATAATTAATAATACTTAAAACACAAATGACATAAATTGGTAAGACTCACATCCCACTGCTGTCGTTGAACCTCGAGCTGTTGACATTCGTATTGCAAATAATGGATAATTCCCGGTAATGAATATGTTCGACCATTGACGACCGATTGTAGTGTTTGGGGTTCTCCATCAGTTGCTTCAATATTGTGACCGCTGCCGTCAGTGGTCATAAGTGATTGACCTGAATATTAATCATTGAATGATCATCGATGTGTTAACATTATTATTTATTTCCGTTTATGTATTGTGTCCGTTTGACGATGGTGAAGAGACACAATTTGTGTTCGGATCCACTTATTGTTCCATTCGGGTCATTTATAACTATCACGTGATTGACACTGTTTTATGATGGAATTAGTATAATTGTGTCACTAATAAATTTATAAATGTGAGAGAAACACAGAGATATGAACACAATTGATTCACAAATTTAGTATTATTTTTAAATATATATTAATTATATAATTGAATTAATAATTTTAATATTTTATTTAAATATAGAATTGACAATCATTATGAATGCGTGTGTCGTGAGTATAAATTGTTACTGATGAAAAAGACAAAGTCATAGGGTTTTTAAACATGAAAAGTTATGACTCAAATAAATTGATTAGAGTTTATATTTATATATATTTTTAGGAAAATATCAGTTTAAACATAAAAAGCATAATAATGTTTAAAAAAATCATTATTTAATAAATTAAAAGTTAAAAATGAATGCACATTGTATAGAGGTTTTAGTGTATATCGCATGATATATGTTATTGAGTATTAAGTTTAAACTCTTAATAATTTGTTTTTGTCTTTGGTTTTTCTCATCTTTTATTCAATCTCAGTTCAGCATTAACCGCTTACGAATCTCTATTATAATAATTTTTTATAATTTAAAAGGTGTATACGAAAATACAGAAATTTAATCTTAAAGATACACTATCCGCGGGTGCATTTTTTCGGAGTTTATTATTAAAACACGTGTTAATATAAATCCAAAAAATCACATTAATAATGGAGTCATTACCAAATGAAATAATTGAAAAGATTTTATGTGAAAAACAATTATTGTTTTGCAATATCATTAATTTTGCGCGAACAGCAAAACGATACGCGAATTTAATCAAATATAATAAAAATATTGGGAAAATACAAAGAAACGAATGGGATTTGTTATACGATTTTAATTGTGAAATGATTTGTGATAAGAAAATCCGATACGCAAATGGGGGTTTGTTTAGAATAGGGGACCCGAGATATAACATGGGTGCTTACTTATTATTATTCGAGAGATCATACCGAGTCTAACGATATAGGACTTGTATGGCCGGGTTAAGGGGTTACGGAGTTATGACCATTTTCATATTTTGGCTGATTAATAACATTTAAAATTTTAATAAATTAAAATTATTATTATTATATTTAAGTATAAAGTAACTATTAAAATTAACACATACGATTAAACTAAATAATATAAATCCAGATTTTTAAAATTTTTCAAAATTAATTAAATTCAATTTTAAAATATGATTATCATATAAATTTTAATTTATCGACTGTAATAGAAATATACTGTGAATTTTAGGGATATAAATAGCAAAGTTATATTGACTATTAATACCCCCCTTAAGACAGTGATAGATTGATATTTAACAGTGATAATTGACTGTGATATTGGTTATGTTATAGTAATGGTTCAGTGGCTTAGTGAGCGGGACTATAGTTACATTGTGTATATTCTGCGAATCAGCTCGACGAGCTTAGAACATCGATACCACACTTGACACGATCATGTGACCTTTGACCCCATAGAACAGCCCCCTCTGACCCCACACCCTCACATATAGGGTGCCATTTGGCTTAACTCGTCGATCTGAGTTCAATAATACCACATTTGACCTTGTCACGTGACCTTTGACCTACGACTAAAGGTTATAAAATTTCAAAAAAACTAAGAAGACGGAACAATTGCAGAATACGGCCAATTGACTCGAATGAAGCCTCAGGGGTGGGGCGACGTTTCCACGCCCCCGCTTCGCTAAACGAAATTTTCGTTTACGATTTGGACCTTAAATTCAACTTATCACATAATCAAAATTTATATAAAATTTTAAGAAAATTAATTTAAAACTAGAAATTAAAACAGCATAACTCACTGTGTTTAATATTCAATGTTAAGTATTCTTAAGTTTTAGAATATATATCAAATGATAATATATTTTCTATGGAAATAATCAATATTTTAAGTGATATTTCATTATGTTGGCATAGAGCGCGACATTACAAATCACTCTTCTAATTCATCGAATTTTGTGTCTATTGCATGTTACACTGTGCTGCTCCTTGAAGAATGCAATTTTCGAGCATCGCTCGAAGTGCCCCTTTTATGGTATTTCCAACTCTTGTGTCAAACCGTACCATTATTTGCGGCTGTGGTTGTGGTGTATAATTATTTTGTTGAATTTTGTACCCGTGGATTTACATGACCCCCCTGTTGAGGATCCCCGTTCCACATTTGTGGCACCGGTTGATTTGACTTCGGACTAGAGTTGTTCACTATTTATTTCAAGTAATAACTTTATAGTGATTTATTATTGTATTTTTGTTTTTTTGTATTTAATTACCAAAAATTAATAAAAAATTAGTTAATACATATAATAAAATAAATTATAATTATAATTGACAATTAAAACAAACATATCCATTTTATAGTAGATTTAAATGTCAATCCAAATATTAATTAACAATTAATTAATATTTTTAAATTTAGTATTAATAAAATTATTTTATATTATATATGACATTAAATACGCATAACGAACAGTGTTTTATAACATTAAATGTTAAATATTCTTAAGTTATGGAACAAGTATCAAATGATAATATTTCTATGGAAATAATCAATATTTACTGATACTTTATTATATAAATATTTCGTAACATTACAAATTATTTAAAACTAAACATTAAACAAAATAAAACAGTTTTTTCATCTATAAATGTTATTTTTAGAATTTATTATTTATACAATCGTACGCAAAACTCACTGAAATAGATTTTTAATATTTTGATACACATAAAATAGATTTTGATCACGGCGCGGTAGCATCGCGATAAATTTAAAAGATTCCAGGCATTTAATGATAAACCTTTAGTATTGTGAAAATTATTGCGCACTTTTATATAGATTTTTAATTGAATGTCGCGACATATTTCATAATTAAATTTAATCATGTTCCCGAAGTGAGCACCGAGATATGATTGCATCTGTTTTCAATATCGGGGAGTCAATTGAGACCACTTTCGGGCCGATTGGACGGTTCGTCCATAAAGTAGATTTGTTCCTACGCCAAACTCAGTCTGATAAATCAAAACATTATGTTCAATCGTATTGAATTTATATATCCATACTCATTATAAATATTCGTAATGAGTTTAGTTTTGCGATAATGATTTTTATGATAATTTCATTGGTATAGTTTAACACTCCCGACACAAGTTCTTTGCATTTAAAAAATTTTAATTAACAAATATGATCTACAAATATAGACCGAAAAAATCTGTTTAAAGTACCGAAAAAGCTTCTAAGAAAGATGTTCAGTTTGCATTCGGAGCTGTAGCAATTGACATATTTTATTTATAAAAGCACATAAACCTTTATAACTAACTTTTTCATAGTGAATTTACGTGATTAAACTTATTTGAAATTTATAATTTTAATTACTTTTGCTCATAACAGTAATAAAAATAAATTTGTGACGATCATTTTATAATGAACTAAAAATTGAATGTATAAATTACAATGTAATAATTTTTAATTACATGCAAATAAAACTAATTTTTGTGTTCAAAAAAATGTATCACAAATAGAATCCATTTATTGGATCGCCCATGATTTAAATTAAAATTTCTAGAGATGAATATTTTTTTCAATGATATGTAATGCGAAAATATTGTTTTTTTGTCTAAATTTTATTTATTAGATACTCAAATTATTTTTATTTTTATAATTTATATGCGTATATTTCTGCATAAAATTATCATTGTAGTTATATTGTAATTAGAGCATCTCATTTTATGGCAAAAAAGTTGACAAAAATAGGCTCTTAAAACGAGAAAATAAGCATTTCAATACAAATTTATGAGCACATAAACGAAATTGAACTATTTTGCAATTCTAATGCATTTTTACAGGTTAATATTTGCCTATTTTATTTGAAAAATAGGCAAAAATAAGCAACATAACATAAGTCCATTCTTCACGAAATGGTCAGATTCGGACACATGAAAAGTTTTAGAGTGATATCTCTAAGGGCAAAATATAAGCATTTCCATACTTTGAGATGCTCTAATTATAATTAACTATTTCAATATAATAATTTTAATTTGGGCGGTCTAAATAAATCATAGTATATTTGTAATATGTAATAATGTTGATTTGAATCGATCATTGCACGTGTTAAATTATTTTTAGCAATTAAAGTGTCAGAATGATTATCACCCAAAATATAGCTTTTTTTGTCATAAATAATTTTAAATAATCGTATAGCATCTTCATATTGAGCCATATTTCTCATTGCAACTGCAACATCGTTTTGCAATAATAAAGTTTCAAGATGATCATCGCCGAAAATATATCTTTTCTCTTCATAAATCATTCTGTATGATTTTAAAGCATATTTACATTGATACAAATGTTGCATCGTATACTCTATATTTCTCTGGGCATTCAAAATGTCAGGATGATCATCATTTAATATATTTTTCTTCTTTTCATAAATAATCCTATATAATGTTAAAGCACATTCATGTAAACCCAATTTTCTCATTGTATTTGCTATATGTTTTTGAATATTTAAAGTGTCAGGATGATTATCACCAAAAATATTTCGTTTTTTTTGAAAAATAATTGCAGACAAATGCAAAGCATCGACATGTAAGTCCAAAAGTTTCATTGCATTTACAATATTCGTCTGTGCAATTAAAGTTTCGGGGTGATCATCACCGAAAATATATCTTTTTTTTTCATAGACAAATTAAAAAAATTTTAACGCATCATCATTATTATCACTGACTCTACGCAAATTAAACATCATTATGGCAATTTTATTTTCCATTCGTAAAATGTCGGGATGATACTCATTAAATTTATTTTTTAATTTTTCGTATACTTCAATTGCTTCTTCACGATTACTCACAGTAATTAATGCATCTGCCAAATACCATTCGATATCAGAAATTGTTGAATGATCATTCCCATATATCATTGCAATTTGACTAATATATTTTTTGGCATATCTGATTGTTTTTAGTTCAAATTTAATTAAATTTTTCATAACAATCCCCGGAATGTCATTAAACTCTTCAAATTTTTCATTTAATTTAATGATATAATTCCATACCGAATCTGTATGCAATAATATATCATCTATAGAAATCTTATTATTTATATACGTTAACAAATTCATGGCTTTTTTCAAAATAATTACTTTATTTTCTATTTTAATTCGTATCACTTTCTGTACTAATCTGTGTATACTCATCAAATTATTATTAAGCGTCACTAATGAGTATTGATTAAGTAATTTAATTGCACATCCGATTTCTCTTTCATCATATATACTTTTAAAAATCGTGATATAAATATTTTCAGGTGCAAAATATGCAATTATGTTGAGAATTGTTAATGCGGAATTTCCGTATTCTTTTTCTTTAATTTTATTTAATGTCTTATCCCATACAATAAATAAACATTCATTATAATTATCACCATAATCATCGTCGAATTTAAAATATGATAATTTATTTTCGGATTCTTTTTCAAAATCTTCAATATAATCATTAATCGTATATCTTTTATTAATTAAGTTCATTGTTTCATTTTCTTCTCTGATATACGACACCGCGAGTTTCAATGCGAGTGGAAAATATTGAAGAATTTTTGCCAATTTATGCATATCGTAATGTTCATTACTATTATTTGACTCAAATATATTTAATTCTTTATTCAATTTTACAGATTTTGACAAAAATTCTTCCGCTTCACTTTCAGTAAACACATCCAAACATAATGTATTCACATCGTATCCCCATTTTTTATTTCGTGATGTGATTAATATATAATGTTCATTATCATTATCTTCCTGTTGATATACCGGTAAAAACTCATTAATTCCATCACATTCTTTAGTTGTGTGTCTCTGTTCTGCATTATCAAATATAAAAAGTGATTTTTTATTTAAACGCTGATAAACTTCTCGAACTATTGTTTCAATACTCTTATTGGTATCATCAGCATTTTTTGTCTGAACACGTAATTCATGTGCTAATTTCAAAAATGATTCATAAAGATTTTCGTATTTTTCAGAATTAATCCAAATTATATTATTATAATAATTTCTGTATTCTTTTGCATACATTTTCGATAATTCAGTTTTTCCAATGCCCCCCAAACCATACACCGATGCCATTTGTGATATTACTGTATATTCATTATTTTTTTGTTGCATCATTTCGTGTAATTTCTTTAATTGTTTTACTCTTCCGGTAAATAATTTTGAAGGTTCTCTTAGATTATAAAGAAATCGTTTATCAGTATTTTCTTGTAATTCATTGCAATTCACATGACTATTGACATTTGCATTCGCTATTATAATATTGCAATTCTCTATACCATTACTATTTATAATTGCTGCTGTGACAATATCATGGTGTGATGATCCTGCTTTTGGTTGATCTATAATTGATTATAAAAATATCAAATAATTTATAGTATTATATTAATGAAATTGAATTATTTATACAATTTTCGTATTAATTGTATTGAAAAAATGCATTTTTTCAATAATAAATTATTAATAATTATTAGTGATACGATCAGTATTGTCATTACTCATATCACTTTAGTAATTCTTTATCATAAATATGAAAATATAATAGTTTAATAGTTTCACTCTTTATAATTATATACTTACCTATGACTGTCATAATTTATAACGTGACATAACAGTTATACTGTGCTTAAAATGTCCGACAATTGCTTTATTCGTATCGGTCATTTGTTGCAGTCCAATGACATCACTAATTGAATCTATAACTATCAAATTGAGTGTGTGTAAAACAACCCAAACGATTATTACGTCCGACGATCATTGTCGTGGCTTTAGTAATATTTGCGCCATTATCTGTGACAATAGCCGTGATCTTTTTAGAGTCGATTTCCCAATCAACGAGAATGTTTTCAATTGTGGCTTTTAAATGTTCGACTGTATGAGGTTCACACAATTACTTAACCCCTAAGACAATTGAACCATTTTCGGTATTTTTAATAAAATGTGCCGTTAAAGATATGAATGATCGGGAATTCATAGGGTCAGTCCAAGTATCTGTGGTAAGCGATAAATTCTCAATTTCGGACAAAACTTTCCTCTCATAATCTTTGGTCACGTGATATTTCTTTTCCATCGCACCGTTCAATTGTTTTCGTGATGGGACTTTGAATGTCGGTACCAAATTATGCATTAAATTAAGAAATCATTCACTTTTAACAGTATTAATCGGAAGATTGTCTTTACAAATCATATACAAAATTGAATCGTGAATATAGTTTTGTTTCTCTTCCAAATAATCATTATCATTTCTAATATCATTGAGTTTCGTATCACCGCCGCCGTTTGAGATATTCTAATGTTTAAGTCTGAAAAGTGATTGCAAAGGAAATAGACCAAAATCCATAGACTGGTCTAACGGCGTCCCCCTAACGGTGACCTATCTAAATTGTAGCTAAGGGGTAGTCATTCAACTAATTGAAAAAAAATCGAGATCGGTCACGTCCTTAAAAAGTTATAGACTAAAAACTAATTGAAAATCGATAGTAAAAATTCTTCAAAATACATTTAAAAGTGCAAAAATAATTGTAAATAAATAATAATTAAATATATATGAAAGCCTAAAAATGTATAAAAGTGTAAAATATTAGATTGTAAAATGATACCTGAGAGGGAGACAGTAGCCAACTTGTCGCTGGAGACCCTCTGCCTGTCTTGAGTGCGGGCTTTGTTTTGAGGGTACCGCCCGAGTCCCCCCTGCCGGCATAAATCGACTCGAAGCACTTAGCCAGGTCTCTTACGAAACCTATTGTCCGCCAGCACCGCGGAAGGTGGCTCCGGTCGCAACCGTAAGTCCGTTTGTTATCCAAAAATCATTTTGGTTTTTTGGCTCTAACTTTGCAAGGACATCATCGATCGACAAAATTCTTTTTGTTTCTTAACTAGTTCTCGGTCCTGTATAGTGTGTGATGTTTTGTTAGGGGGCGCGCATAGGACATTTTGGTCTATCCCCTTTGATGTTCCAATGGTCTGCTTAATCATTGACGGACACAAATTACATTGATAATGACCATCGCTAAACTCAGTAATTACCATAAACATCATTAATTCTTTTGTGATTACGCATTTGACTCGTTTCAAAAATTTTCTCACAAAATTTTAGCGGTATTTGGAACATAAATTAATATTGTTAAATATGTATTTAACGTATTAAATATTTATATTAATGGATTAAATATAATTACTATAATTTAATACAAAATTAGTAAATTATCATAAAATTAATATGAATTTAGCATAAACATACCCATTTTATAGTAGATTTAAATTTAAAATTAAATTTTGATTCACAATTTATAAATATTTATCAAAAAATGTATTATCAATAAAATGGTATTAAATATCATAATGCACAGTGTTTTACCACTATATATGTAAAGCATTCTAAAGTTAAGAAACAAGTATTTAATGATAAAAAATTTTCTATGGAAATAATCAATATTTTCATTAACACTTTATTATCTTAATACAGTCGACTCTGTGTTTATGTTCCACGACAGGCCTCAGAAAAATTGGATATAAATGTAAAGACATAAAATAAAACACCATTCAAACACCACTATCATGAAGAATCACAGTGTTTGACAATTTTTACGAACATATACGATACATCTCAACGTTTAAATATTGATAAGCAAAGTATTTAGTCGATTACAAACTTAAGAAATTTATGAAACTTTATGAATTGATGCACAATAATTGTCAAGGGATTCAGCTCATCAGTTGATCACATCGTTATTTTAAGAATTATCCAGGATCATCTCAAACCCCTCGTATCCTAATTGCGAAGTCATCAGAATTACATAAATACAGATATCTTTCGACTTAAAACGGACTTTTTTCCGAGACTGTTCAGTGAACATTAAGCTCATTCCTCACCATTTTCAAATATTAGATTTTACAGGGATTATTTAATTCGCTATATAATTGCCAATCATTTTCTACTTATGCAAATATCTCAATTTCACTGTAGATTTTTATAAAATTTTCATAATCACTTGTTCACTTTAATTATGCCTTCAAAGTCGTTTCGTTTAAATTCTAAATTATTTTATTTTAAATAAATATTTACTTATAATTTGATGACGTCACTTCACTTTTTTTCTCCGCCATTTTTGGGCCATAATTGGCATAACGGCATTTACTCGCATCAATATAATGATTTACCATTTGTCATCACATTTATGGTCATTTTAATTCTATTTAAATATATATTGCTGCGTACAAAAAAGCGATTAAATGTCCCACAATTGGTTAATTGGTGTTTAAGGAGCGGAGAAATCACATTGTAACAGTAACATCTTTATTAGCAATTACAGAATAGTTGTATCTATGCTCTCAGACATGTAACATTCAATTCATTCTCTATTGTTATTGTAAATAAATATGTTATAATCACAATGTGATTCCTCCGCTTACTCCAGACACCGGTCAGTCACTGAATAACCGAGTGTGGGTCATTCAATCGCTTTCGTACGCGACAATATTATTACATGAAAAGACCGATCAATAATTATACAAAATATAAAAATAATATAAATATTTAATCTTATAAAATAAACAAATGCTTGAAATTTTATCATACATTTATTAAAATACGTTTATTTAATGCATTTGTTGATGTAAACATCTGATATAATGATGCGGAATAAATTCTGAAGTCGAATTATAGTCAATAATTATGATGATGGATGAACATAATTAATTGAATTTCCTTAATTATACATTAAAAACGCATAATAAACAGTGTTTTACAACATTAAATTAAATGTATTACATTAAATGTTATACACGCGAAGTCAAAAATAAGTTTACACAAAAAAATCATGTTTTCGTGTATAAAATCTAAATGTTAGAAATTAATAATCAATTAAAAGATTAATATTAAAGATTGATTTATCAGTTTAATCAATTTTTACATAATAAAGAATATTCCCCCATACAAAAGTGGATTTAATATGTATTATAAATTCATCGCCCTGAATACAAAGGGTGAAATTTTTAGTTTTGGAGATAATAGAAATAAACCAACAAATAATGTAGGATTTTTCAAGAAAATTTCATTCAAAGAGTATGTCATTGATATTGCGGTTGGAATTGGATATATAATGGTATTGACCGATAAAATGGCATTTATTTGTGGGGAAATAATATGTGAGATCAGATTGGGAATGGAAATACATTAAATACTGAAATACCGTTTAATGTAAAAATTAAAGAAAATTCAAATGTAAAATCAAATGCGGCACTTCTCATTCAATGGTTTTATTTTAAAATGGGACTGTATCGGTGGGAATGGAATAAATGGGATCAATTGGGATTAGGGATGTATAAATTAAATTAAAACCGCAGAAAATTTATCGAAATGTTCAACAAATCCGTTGTAAAGATTTCTGTACATTTATGTTGACTTACGATGGAACATTATATTCAATGAAATATAATGATTATGGTCAATTGGGAAATGGTAAAACAACAATAGTAAATGCAACAGGTCTAAAGTCTCCTTTAGGGGTATGGAGTTTATCTCCGGCCTGATCTTAGGGGATCGATAATGTGTTGCGATTATTGAGGTACACACATAAGTAAATAAAATATCATTTATTAATTGATTATCACGGCACACAGAATGGTCCTTTATCCTCACGGCTAAGGACAGATCGTGAACACAGTATGCGGGGTGAGTGCTGAGCATAGAATGGTTATAGACTAACTATTAGATGTGTGAGTTGTACAGGTGAGTGATGTATGAGTGTACAGAGGAATTGACATATGATTATAATTAACTATGACAGGTGATATTGAAATATCTGAGGTAAGGTAACGGTTCAGCACGTTGCACAAATGTTCGGCAAAAAATTTACAATTTGAAATTAAAGGATATTTAAGTTCATAAATCTACAACAATGGGAATCTGTGAATATGGAGAGTGTTATGTTTGGAGAACGGTCAGTTATATGAGTGTTCAAATCACGGCAAAAATCAAATTAACTTCGTTTAGTGAAATATTTTCAACGTTTTGGGGAATCATAAACGGAATGATTGAATAAGAAAATAATTGTTTTTGTCGTTTCTGTTTCAAGAATATGAATAGAATTAAGAGAAAAATCGACATAAAAATTCTATTAAAAAAATATGAATATCAAAAAATGAAATTTCTTTATCTTTTTGTTTATAAATTTTGAATGTATTATAAATAAACTTATTATATTGCAATGTTAATGATCAGAATAATATGATTAAAGTTTAAAAGCAATAAATTAAAGTGAAATCGTAAAATATTTTTAAATCATTAAAGTATATTAAAATTACACAATTTAATTGTAAAAGTTTAATGAGTAAACAGCAAAAAATTATCAATGAATTTATTTTAGTACCAATAAATTTTTATTTTCCCGTATTTATTTTATAATTTTTTTAATTATTCAATTTAATTTGACAAAAAAATGCGCAAATAACATGTTATGATGCAACAAGATTTGTATAATTTAAAATTTAGAAATTACGATCATAATATTAAATTGAATATGCAATTTGTTGTGAATCAAATCACTCTAAAAAAATCACGATTTTGCAGGATGAATGTATATTGTATAGAGGTTTTAATGTATACTCAATGATATTTGTTATTGAGTATTGAGTTTAAACTTTTAATAATTTGTTTTTTTACGGTTTTCCCCATCATCATTTATTCAGTCTCACAATGGAAAGGCCGGAACTGTCCGAGATAAATTGATAAAACTTATATATATTATAATATACACCGAAATAAATATACTAATAAAAAAATTAGGTGCCCATGAGTTGATTAAGTATTTTAATTTTAATTACAAAAATTATAAAAATGAACAATATTAAGTTTAATTCTAAAGCATGCATATTCACAGCTGGGACTTTGGCGCAGTGGTAACACTGCTGCGCTATTAAACATGCGATGCGAGTTTGAGTCCCCCGGGTACCAGGTATTCTTTTTTCATTTATTTTTGTTTATGTTTATTTTTCAATAAAGATGACCGCTATAAGCTTCTATAATGTTGTGAATCATTTGTGTAAACGCGTTAATCACAATTATTTACGAACAAATGATATAAAGGAATATGAAATAAATTTTGCCGATAATTTATTTAATGCATTTAATAATGAATATGATGATGAACTAATAATGTACGATAAGCATACGGACATTGATAATGAAATTTCAGAAGAATCGAATAATGAAATTACGGTAATACAAATAATACCTAGTTGATCCTCCCATTAATTTTTATTATATTTAGAAATTATATTTAAACTTCACTATAGAAGAAATGAAGAAAATTGTAAATTACGTTGATGCACATCCGAATCATAAACTAGCATCAATTCAAAAATATTGTTGTAGAAAATTGACAGACATTCGATATGTATCAAGATTTAAAAAATACATTAATAATAATGGAAATCGGTAATACTTGGTGTACCTTACAAGTAGCTAACTTATATTCTTTAGTCAAGAGCAGTTAAATTTGATTGAAGAATTTGTAAATAACCGATTTACTGATTTAATAAAACTTTTAATGCCTGTACATACAATTGATTTGAAAAGATGGTGCATGGAATGCGTGATTTCAAATAATTATACTTTGAAAGCTAGCGATGGATGGGTCAAAAAATTTAAAAGGAAGCACAATATCGTCTCTCGAAAAGCTGTTAAACTTGTCACGTTTAAAGAAATTAAAGAATCAAGCTCTATTAATGAATCAATCATTGAGTTCCGTAAGCTTTTTTCTGAAAGAAAAAATAATTATTTAGAAAGGTAACACCTGGTATATCCTATCAATAATCTAATATTTTTTACTTCTATTAGTGAAATATGTAATGTAGATCAAATGGGGTGCAATTATGAGTTTTTTCAACTCAAACTTTAACAGTAAAAGGGGAAAAATCTACATTTTTAGCAGTTAAAGCTTTACATGACAACTCATTCCTGTACAGTAATGCCTGTGTTATTTATGGATGGAAGTATATTCCCTAAGGTTTTAATGTTTTCAAGAATTAAACGGAATTTCGGGCCATGGATTCGAAATTCAATAATTAAACGTGAAAATATAGAAGTTACTTGTAGTACTTCTGGAAAATTGTGTAAATCACATATCGAATGGTGGTGAGTCATATTCAAGTCATAGCTATATGCTGGATTAATTAGGTAAATCTTTTAGTATTGTATTTATGTCCGATACCATTGCAATGCTGAGTCAATTGAGATTTCTTTTAAACAATTATCTCAGCTGTGCACGCATTACAAATAACCACATGACCATTGATTGAAAATAAATCTTTTAATTTAAATGAAAGAGTTTTGGCATTATTAAGTGTGTTTATGAGAGTTTAAAAGCACGTGCATAGACAT
>LBFL01010541.1:2933-20761 GCA_000988845.1 Hypochthonius rufulus
ATCGCAGAAAATCAAAAACCTATGAAAATGTTGACCTTTAACATTAACACGCAATTAGAGAGTTGAGATATACAATTGAGCATACGCCATCTCTACACACGTTTTCATGTTATATATTTTCAAACATTTACCATTCTTTTAATTTTTCCGATTTGTGTTACGATACTTCAATGCTCATGCTGATTTGTGTCCAATTTTTTTATTCAAAATCTGATAATGAAATTAAAATGAATATTTTATACAAATGAAGTTTAATTTTAGCTCTGACCTTAACTTAAGCCCTTAAGTAATGAATCTAAAGTTAAAGAAAATATTTACATTACGTTTAAAGATATATATTTATTTCAAAAATCTCTTTTCACAAACTTTAGAAAAGTTAAACAAAAGTTATACAAAATTAGGATATTTACAGTTATGTCTTTAGACTTTAAACCCGACTCTAAAGTTTAAAGAATAATCATAATAAATTTGGTTTTAGTTTTTATTTAATTGATTTTAGTAAAATAAATATTTAAAAATTATTTAAAAATTATTTAATGCTAAAAATTTTAAAATTATATATTATAAATAAGCATTACATTCTCTAAATTTTCATATTCCATTGTAATATATTAATATATTAATTTACAATTAATTTTCTCATCATTTTTACGAAATAAATATTCATGAAAATTTCAAACCCTATTGTAAAGGTTTAGAGTATACAATAGTAGTGACGTCATTGATAGTTTATATGACAATCCTCCGCCATTCGTCAACTGAAAGGGTTTGGCACTGGTTTTAGGTGAGTTTATCATGAAATAAATGAATTACAATTAAACTGCCGATGTTAATGATGATAGAGAATGTCGACGCTTCAACAACAGAGAAGAGTCGTCGAACAGTTGCGTCGTGAGGCGGCCATTAAAAGAATAAATGTCTCGAATGCCATCGAAGACCTAAAGGTATGCGTTCATTATAATGTAATGTTACATGACCTTTGATTGCATTACGGTGATGCCATTACCATAGCATTTCCGTAGCATTATCGTAGCGTTATCGTAGCATTACCGTAGCATTACCGTAGCATTACCGTAGCATTACCGTAGCATTACCGTAGCATTACCGTAGACATTTAATACCGATATTTAATGTATAATTTAAGATGTTATTTAAGATGTTATTTCTCTCAACAGAAGTACATTCAGGAACATGAGAACGACGATTATCTTTTAGTGGGATTTCACTCTCAGAAAGCGAATCCCTTTCGTGAAAAGAGTTCGTGTATTGTCCTTTGATTCTACGTAATGTCTAATCACATCAATTGGAACATTTCTTTGGAATATTTCTTTTTTATGAATCAAATACCATAAGTAAATGTTTTGCTTTTCTTTTCTTATGATTATACACTTAACATGTATAAACCAATATTAATATGGTACGTTATATATAATATTGTAATTGAAAGATGTTTGTTGCAGTACTGCCTAAGGCAGCATATCATAACAGTTTTTAATTAATCCTTTTTCTTGAAATACAAACCGAAAATGACAAACATTATGTAATGCTTTAAAATAAGCAATTAAATTGTAGGCTCATTTCAGCATTTTTAAGGGAAATTTTTTTAAAGCGCAAAACATATTTACGTTTTGTGCCTAAAAATATCCCTTTTCCTTTCACCGGTCATGAACATGTATCACTTAACAATCCCATTAGTGAAATGGGGTTTTAAGTAATTGATTAATCCCAATTTAAAGTGTTACAATAATTATTAATAAACCATTCTGTGCTTTTAGGATACAAACATTATTCAAAGATGCAAATTTATTGCTTAATTTGCCTCATATTATGCATTAATGATACAAATACAGGTTTAATGATAGACGAATGAATATTATTGAAAGTAGAAAATGGAACAAAATGTTTGTTTTACCGACCGTTGCATTTTGATTGCTGTGAAATAATGATGAACTACAAAATACTGCCATTATTATGATCATTACTATTATTATCGGTAATTTTACCTAAACTCTTGTAGAATTTATTATAATAATCTATTGATGTTATACTCTTTACAATATATATATACATATTAATATATTCCATATGTGCACAATAATTGTTGTTAAAACTGTTTATAATGATTGTCAATTATGTCCAAATATTGTTAAAGCGTTTGTATTTGACACTCATGACACGAGCCCCGTCATGATTGTCGAATCTCGCGTTTTGCCACTTTCATGCGTCGTGCTTCCAAATTATTCAATTTTTCATGTTATTACTGTTATTATATTCATCAGCACTTATGACTTAAGTCTGCATTATCATTCTCAACATTTTTAAATGATCTGTTGAATTTTTCATGTAAATTTAGAGTTTAGCATTTCATTTATTTCCACTATTAATATATTTGCAGATTTATTCGATATATAATAAGGAAGGGAATAGGTGAGGGATGCCCCCATAAGTGGTTTTGATATAACAGTTATATTATAACCCCATATAAAATACATCATAAAATGAATTATAAAATTTCCAATTTATCCCCCCTCAGGTGTGGGAAAATCTCAGAAATTTCGGAATTTTCTAATGAAAATTATGTTTATTGCGATTACATTAATATAGTGGAATAACAATGGAAGATATTATAGCAATAAATATCTGTTAAACAATTGTAGAATGATAATGCAGACGTGTTTTGCACATATTTACACCTCTTTAATTTGTTAGATCACTACAGTTATAACTGTACTAAACGTTTACTGTAATAAAAGTTGGTTTATGATGCATTCAATCATTGAGTTAACATTAACTTTTCTTTTTAAAATTAACCATTATTTTGATTTCTCAATTCTCTGTTATTTCATTCGAAAGTCCAAAACCAATTTCAATATGAATCAATATTTACAAAGAATTTCGATTCGTATTTTCGTATACATTTGATTAATAAAAAAGTAATTATATATTTGCAATTCCAATATATACGGCCTCAAAATTTCCATAAAAATGGTGTTTAAATTGTTTCACTCGATTCAGGTGATGACTGTCAAAATAGTATATAATTAAAATGTGTTGTAATGTGATAGTTGATATACATTATCAGTGATCATTTATAACTAACATCTCAATACATTAAATTATATTATTATACATGAAATTATATATAAAAATATAAATGTTACAATTGCCGCATTCTCCAAGTATTTTACCGTAGAAAAGTGACTTTAGGCAACTAATTATAGAGTTATTACTTTTATTTTCGTGTTTTATTATATTAAATACAAATTTAATTTGTTTTAATGATATAACTCATTTTAAAAATAATTTTAAACATGATTTATTAACACATTAAAGTTTGAACTTAAGAAAAGTATTGATTCAATACACTTAATAATAGTACTTTAATTTAGATTCAAATTTAATAACACACGATACGGATATAACTTTCTCATTCAAACTTTTTATTACGATAATGAAATATTACGAAATATTTTATAATTTATTCTCTAAAATGATAAAAATGGAAAATCAATTGAATTTAATGAGATAATTATTGTGTAAAATACAATTGCATTTCTCAATATAAAAATGCTCCAATAGTTTGGTGAACATTTCTAACTGACACTATAGAAATGTGCAAAAGAGTCTAATGATGTAAAAATGTTTAATGCGTAAACAAAAGGATGAGATATGATGAGATATGACCTTTTCTCATCCTTTTCTTATAGTGTAAAAAGTTTATGTCAAACCACTTCAATCAGAATAATGTTTATGCATGTCTAATCCCATACAAATATATATATATTAATATATAAATTAATTTAATTCTCAATTCAACAATTGAAGGATTTATTTATAAAATTTCGATAAATAATAATATGGTTAGTGACGGATGCACAATATGTGTGCACTCTACAGACACACTTAACACATGCGCAAACAAAAGAAGCGAATCACAATGCCATTGCATGTGAAAGTGACTCCATTTGTATATTTTACAGAAACACATTCACAATGACCCGTCTTTTGGAATACGATTATTATATTTGGACATTTATTTACTTATGATTAATCAATGATTTTACAAATGTTCATGTGTATTTAGTTAATTGTACATTTTGATTGGCAAAACACAGTTATTTGTGTTTAACATTTAAGAGTGACGATACGCAAATAAACGCATTTTCCGTGTGATTAATTTTAGTAAAGATTTTTATTTATTTTTTATAATAATAATTAAGTGTGTGTTGTATATGATTACACTGATATGCGCGAGACGATGCTAATGGCGTGGAATCCACAACCGGAAGGATTGGAACAAATACTACAACTCTTGCGGGAGTCGCAATCACCTGATACTGCCACACAAAGAGCCGTTCAACAGGTAAGTGCGACGCGTTACGCGTGCCGTGCGTACCTCATGCGTGCCTCGTGCGTGCCCCGTGTTGTGATTGCGCAATTATTCGGGTATTCGTATTTAATTAATTTTATACTATTTTCATACATTAGAAATTAGAAGAGCTCAACAAATACCCCGACTTTAATAATTATTTGATATTCGTACTCACAAAGTTGACGACTGAAGGTATGTCATTTGAGTATTGTTGTTAATGAGGGTATTGTTTTGTTATGTCCATATACTTAACACATAATTAATTGTCACGAACATTCAGATGAACCGACGCGATCATTAAGTGGTCTCATCCTGAAGAACAATGTCCGTGCCCATTTGCATCAATTCCCTCCCGAAGTGACCGAATTCATTAAATCGGAATGTCTCGAGAGTGTCGGTGACCGTTCGCCGCTGATACGTGCAACAATAGGTATATTAATCACGACGATAGCATCGAAAGGTGAACTGATCAATTGGCCTGACCTTTTGCCGCGGCTCTGCACAATGCTCGATTTAAATGATTACAATGCATGTGAAGGCGCATTCGGAGCCCTCCAAAAGATATGTGAAGATTCATCGGAAGTATTGGACAGTGACGCACTCAATCGACCATTGAATATTCTCATCCCGAAGTTTCTGCAGTTTTTCACGCATAACAGTTCTAAGATACGATCGCATGCAATTGCATGCGTCAATCAATTTATAATGAGCCGAACTCAGGCGTTAATGTTACATATTGACTCGTTTATTGAAGTAAGAGTTATCAGTAATTATCATTAATAATTATTAATCATTAATTATTAATGATCATTAAACTGATGGACGAACATGAAACGCACATTCGATGCTTATCATTAAAGAGAAATTAGGTTTAGAATAATGTACTGAAATTAGAATTGAGACCCGAATTATTTTTAAATCTAAAAAAGTAAAACAATTGTCTGAAACCGGTTGAAACCCGAGTTTTCGTTTGTCACTTCGGTCTGTCCATTGGTATAATTGAAGTAATTAGTAATAACCATTAAATGTTCGCAGAACTTATTCCATTTGGCATCGGACGAAGATGCAGAGGTGCGTCGCAACGTGTGTCGGGCTCTAGTCATGTTACTGGAAGTGCGTATGGACCGACTTATTCCACACATTCACCATATTATTGAGGTAAATTGCACCGCAATATGATTAATTACCCCTTTCCTTATCGCACCTTTGGTTAAGACAATTGTCCAAAAGGCTCAGACCCGGAAAGTATATAAATTACCAGAATATTTTACACTCATTCATTATAAACTAGTATATGTTTATATGGTAAGGATGTCTGATACATTTAAATTCCTTTTTGTTTAGTACATGTTAATGCGGACGCAGGATCAGGATGAAAACGTAGCTTTAGAAGCATGTGAATTTTGGTTGTCATTAGCCGAACAACCGATATGTAAAGAGGTTCTCTCTGCTCACTTAGCACGTTTGGTTCCTATTCTCATGAGACGCATGAGATATTCCGAAATCGACATTATACTACTGAAAGGTGATGTCGAAGAGGATGAGATGATTCCCGATAAAGAAGAAGACATTAAACCGCGATTTCATCGGTCGCGAACGCATTCACAAAAACACATGGAAGATAATGATGAGGAAAATGGTGATGACGATTCCGATGATGATAATGACGATAATCCTCTTTCCGATTGGAATCTTCGAAAGTGTTCCGCCGCAGCTTTAGATGTTCTCGCTAATGTCTTCCATGATGAGCTATTGCCTGTTGTATTACCAATTTTAAAAGAGACGCTCTTTCAGCAGGATTGGGTCGTCAAAGAATCCGCTGTTCTCGCATTAGGGGCCATTGCTGAAGGTTGACATTGTTGTGTTTTATGTATTGTAGTAACATACTAATTATTTAGGATGTATGACGGGAATGATTCCCCATTTACCTGAGCTTATACCTTATTTAATATCGTGCCTCTCCGAGAAGAAAGCATTGGTTCGGTCAATTACGTGCTGGACTTTGAGTCGGTACTCTCATTGGGTTGTGCAACAGCCCCACGATCGGTTTCTTAAGCCTTTAATGACAGAGGTAATTACATAGACATTGTTTAACGCAATTAAAGTGTTATTTAAACTTTTGTTTTTAGCTTTTAAAGCGAGTTTTAGATGCAAATAAACGTGTTCAGGAAGCGGCATGCAGTGCATTCGCAACATTAGAGGAAGAGGCGTGCACTGAGTTAGTACCGTATTTAGATTATATTCTGCAGACATTGGTTTTTGCGTTCAGCAAATATCAGGTAAATTAACTTTGTGTTTTGACATTTTTAACGTATTTATTTGTTTTCAGCACAAAAATTTGCTTATTCTTTATGATGCAATTGGTACTTTAGCTGATTCTGTAGGACATCACTTAAATAAACCCGAATTTATTAATTTATTAATGCCCCCACTGATACAAAAATGGAATATGCTCAAAGATGATGATAAAGATCTGTTTCCTCTGTTGGAGGTTTGAATATAAAACAATTATACATTTAAATAATTCACTAAAATACTTCCTTTAGTGTCTTTCGAGTGTTGCGACAGCACTTCAGTCCGGTTTTTTACCGTACTGTGAACCCGTATTTAGACGATGCTTATCTTTAGTCGAACAGACTTTGAATTTAAATATGGTATATAAAAGTTATTTAAGCAATAAAATAATAATTATGATGTAAATTTTTAGGCGAACGCGACTCATCCCGAGCAATTTGAACCTCCAAACAAAGACTTCATGATCGTTGCATTAGATTTGTTAAGCGGTTTGGCTGAAGGTCTTAATGGTCATATGGAATCACTCGTTATGTCCAGCAATATAATGCAACTGTTATACCAATGCATGCAGGTATTGTTGTATCATAATTATTATGTAATTTTGACTCATAAGTGACTTTATTCAGGACTCAATGCCTGAAGTACGCCAAAGCTCATTCGCGTTATTAGGCGATCTCACAAAAGCGTGTTTTCAACACGTTAATCCATGCATTTGTAAGTATCCAATTAATAAAAGATTATTATTGAATAAATGATGATTCTATTCCGCTCCTTGACATACATGATTTTTAGAGTATTCGTACTGTCTGATTACACCACTATTATTATAAACATTATTTAAATATCAATTGAATTTAAAATAATTTCCTTGATTTATCCACAGCTGAGTTTCTACCATTACTCGGGCAGAACCTAAAGCCGGAATATATATCAGTGTGCAACAATGCAACATGGGCTATTGGTGAGATCGCAGTTAAGTTGGGTCATGACATGAAGCCATACATTGCTATGGTCCTCTCCCAACTGATAACCATTATAAACCAATCGGGAACGCCAAAGACTTTACTGGAGAACACAGGTGATCATCATGACAAAAGCTATTATTTAAATTAATTTTTTTAATTTAGTTATTAATTTATTGTGTATTGTTATTTCTTTTTACATATTCCTATTCCCACGGCTTTCATTTGATTGTCCCTTTATTGATTGGTTTCTCCGTGATTTATATTGTTGAACCAATATTATAAAATTAGCTATAACCATTGGCCGTTTGGGGTTCGTATGTCCCGAAGAAGTCGCCCCAATGTTACAACAATTTATACGTCCGTGGTCTGTACAATTATTGTTTTTTATAATTTTTTATACGATTTACTAATTTATTGCACTCGTGTGATACGAATATTAATTTGTATGTTGAAGTAGTTATAGTCAATTCTTTTAAAATTTATTTAATTAATTGCTTTGAATTTGTCACCTCAAACAGTGTTCGGATTATTGTCTTATCCTTAATTTGCAAATTTAAATTTTTATTGACTATAACTATATAAGTGCATTCGTTATAAAAGGTTATTTAAGACTAATTAATTAATTATTCAGATTATAAATTTGAAGGGATGAAACCAATACAATGATGGATTACAGTAAATATAATTATTAGTGACCCTTTAGAGGGTCTAAAGCATAAAATTTGAAATCAATTTTATTGCCGATTGTTTTTAAGAAATTAAATAGATTAAATAGATTAAATAGATTAGGATTTGTTGGCTTGTTGACATATTCATATGTTCATATACTACCAATCAATTTTAATCACTTTAACAATAGTTATTTAACAAAATGGTGCAAACAAAACGTTTTAAAAAATTTCGATTAAACAAATTACATTTCTGGTCAATTGGCGATCGATCACTATGATTTAGTTTAAATATTTAGTAGAAAGATATTACCATAATCTGTTGCGAAAAGTTTTAAAAAACTAAAGAATAGTAATTTTGGCAGATAATAGGGTCGGGTCAAACACGGAAAAGGAGAATTTTAAATAGAATTTAATGAACTGAACAATTAGCAGTCCCGATTTAAATCCTATATAAAAACCATTGAATTAACATTAAGAGACATATATAAATATGGAAACTTAAAAACTTGGATACTTTTTAAAGAAAAAAATTTTTACAATGGCATAGATGGCATAGACATGAAAATCATAAAAAATTTTCTTTACAAAAATAAGGATCGTTTAATTGCAATAATTAAGCAAATGATGAACGCATTCAATATTAACACATCTTTAATAATTCTCTGATTATTAATCAATAAAAATTTTTAAAATTCCATCACTTTAATTATGATTAACTAATGAAATTAAAAGGGTCATTAATATTTAAAAATTCTGTATGTATTTAGTCATTGTATTATTACATAATCCCATTTTTAAATGCAGGATTATGATTTATTTGATGAGCTTTTATAACGATTTCACTGTACAATGCCAATGTTTGGCATAAATTGAAATATAATTGAATTGAAACATTACATTTAATTTAAAGGTGTTCGTCTCTCCGTAATATTCGTGATAATGAGGAAAAAGACTCAGCATTTCGAGGAATTTGTAGTATGATAAGTGTCAATCCCGGTGGTGTCGTACAGGAGTTTATATTCTTCTGTGATGCGGTCGCGTCGTGGAACAATCCAAAGGCTGATTTGAAGCACATGTTTCATGAGGTAAAATGATTGGCAATTGTGTTGATCATGGTGATGATGATGATGATGAAAATGATGATAATGATGATAATGAGTTAATTGCCATATTTTATAATCAGATTCTTCACGGATTCAAGAATCAGGTCGGTGATGAGAATTGGAATCGTTTCTCAGAACAGTTTCCGCCCGTACTAAAGGAACGATTAGCGTCTAATTATGGTGTTTAAGTATAAACGAATTGATATTTATTGATATGACAATTGATAAGCACCAATTTCCTACTCACACGTCCCTAAAGTACTCGTAGCGAAATCAATTGAAAACGCATGTCCATTCTAATATTATAGGTTATAATAGTGTTATTCATATTTAGGTCTATTCTTATTTTACGATGTATCATTAGGTTATAAATTATTTAATTAGTCATTAGTCTAGTTTTAGTTTTAAGGTACTTTAACCTCTCCTTTTAGCAGAGGTTACAATTATACATGTAATTATGATTATTATTAGGTTAATGCACGCATTGCAAGTAATTTGTACCGCAATCATAAACATCCATGTGTTTGAGAAGCGTTTTCCTTTGATTTGTCTGTTATCGATGATTAATCAATTACTTGCATTATGCTTATAATTAGGATTACGATAAATTTAGGTCTAAGTCTATGTTAACATAATTCGCCCCTTAAAAACAAAGGCATAAGAATATGAGTCTTTAAACCCGTCACACTTGAAGTGCCTGCACTTTACATGATCTCGTTTCAAATCTTTCGTTTTTATGACGCTGCAAATGACCGATTTTTGTTTTAAACAAATGTAATTGTTAATTATTAATTAATTATTAATTAATTAAATTAATTAATTAAACGCATAATGTTTTGTTTGCGAACGAAACGGTAGCTCAATACACGACCACATCGTACTTAAGGGAACGGACTTTCCTCATAATTGTTGCTCATTTTATTTTGCAATTGTTTTGTTAACAGTATTTTTATTTATTTCAATTCGTGAGTTCAATTTTTGTCTCAAAATGCATTAATTCAATTCCTTTTCGCAGCAAATTTGTGATTTGACGTAACATGAACTGTTACAATATTTAGTCTAACTTAATGTGCCATTTGTGATCTTTTTGTGAATATCCGGGGCCATTACAATGTATATATGATCCTATTGTTTATTACAAGTAATTAGGATTAATAATAATTATTGTTGTAATTTCTGATGAATAAATTGTGTTGTCCTATCATAACAATATATGTATATTATATAACTCATTACCATAATGCAAGAAAATAAATTGTTGTTTAATGTATCATCATATTCATTTATGTCCGTGCAAAAAGTACAATTTTAAATATTTAGTCGCATGTGATGATAGTATTGGTTCTAAAGTTTCTAGAAGTGAATTCACATGAAATTTCTCCATTAATTTTTAGTTAATTTATAGCATTTTTAGTTTAGTTCAACGGCTAAAGTAAGGATTTTTTAAATTTGTAATCGATAAACACAAAATAACCCAAAAATTACTTTTAATGAGTCACTAATACATAATGTAATTATTATTTAAAGTAATTTAAACTTTTTTATTGCGTGAAAGTGTATCGAAATGTGCCGTAATATTTGTACCGTAAAACAGTGCATCACGTGTATGAAAACTTATCACATGTTTCATATATTTTCAGTATTTTTCTATTTATTTATATAATGCTTTTTTATTAATTAATAAATTACAATGAAATCTGTAAAATATAATTATACAAATCACAAGTATTTATTTGAAGAAAATGAATCACTTAAATATAATTTATATCCGAATCGATTAATTGAAATTTTAATCAAATATCGCAGATGTTTAATTGAAAAATGTGGGAAATGTTTATGTGTTAATCATGATAATGAATTAATTAAATCATTGGAATGTCAATATAATTCGTTAATCAATGAAAAGGTTAAAAAAGAAGAATGTAATGACATTGAGACACGTGAAGAGGATTATGATCGTCGCGATCATAGAGATATGATTTTGAAATACGCAAATCAATAGATTTGGAAAATCATGAAAATTTAATAAATAAAAATGTCCATTCTCAAGTAAATGATAATTCAAATACTGATGAAAGTAATGATAAAAGTCATGATGAAAATATTGTTTCAGATGATGATAATGGAGATGATGGTGATGATGGTGATGATGGTGATGATTATTATGTTGATGATGATGATACTGATACTGATGAAAGTGAAGAAAATGTTCCGAAAGAAAAATTAAAGAAAAATCATGTCAATTAAAACAGAGTAAATTTGTGTGTCATTATGACGGATGTAATAAATCACTGTCATCTAAATGAGCATTGAATAATCACAAATTAGCGAAGCATAAACTTATGAAAATTTTATGCGTTTATGATAATTGTGGAAAGAAATATGCGACTTTAAAAGACCTGAAATTACATCAAAAAGTGCATTTTGAATCTAATTTTGCGTGTGATTGGAATGGATGCGCGTATCGTACACACATAAAGGAACGGTTAATTAAACATGAACAGAATCATACGGGTGAAAGACCATACATGTGTTTATGGCCCGGATGTGGTCAAAAGTATACGACGAAAGTTTCATTATATTTCCATAATAAAGTACATATAAATACTGAAGAATTTTTATGTGAATATAGCGGATGTAATAAATTATTAACATCAAAAAACTCATTGAATTACCATATATTGAGGTACCGTAGTATTAGAACAATTGTATGTGATTATAAAAATTGCGGAAAGAAATATGCGACTTTAAAAGACCTGAAATTGCATCAAAAAATACATTCTGAAGTTAAAGAGTTTGCATGTGATTGGCCTAAATGCACGTTTCGTGCACATTATGAGTTCACATTAATTAACCATAAACGGAGTCACACCGGTGAAAAGCCATACGAATGTTCATGGCCCATCACATAAAAATATAAATGATAAAAGTGAAAAGTTTGACTGTTCATGGCCCGGATGTGACAAATCATATAATAAGTATAAATTAAAGTTCCATTTCAGTACCATACATTTGGTAGAGAGACAATTCAAGTGTCAATGGCCCGGTTGTGATTATAGTACTAATTATAAGGGGAGATTACAGAATCAAAGCTAAACATACTCAGGAGAGACAAATGCATGTGATTGGCCTGAATGTGGCAAAAAATATCTTTATCCTAAGGATTTGGATTTACACATGAGAGTTCACAATAGAGTTGCGTATCAATGTGAGTCGTGTGAGAAAACGTTTTATAGAATCGTCCACCGAAAACCACATTTTAATAAAGTTCATTTAAGGACTAAATGATCGGTTAATTCATATTCCAACAGATATAAGTATAAAGAAAATTTAAATAAAAACTGAAAATTTAATACTCAATTCTTGTAATTAAAATTTAAATCAAAATTTAGTGTATTTAAAAGATAATTTATACAATTTTATTGAATTCACCTCAATTTGTATTGTATTATAAGAAAATTGATAAAATTAAAGGAATCGATTCCACTGAACAGTTCTAACTTTATTCGTAGCGTCTGTTGCCATAACGACAATCAACACGTGCTTCTATAACATGCACGATATTATAGCATCATTATCATCGAATCCGTATTTTTCTGCGGGTTTCGGTATAATCGGTGTTACGGCATCACTCGCAATTGCGCGGCGCTCAATTATAGGGGTATGGTCATTGGTACGTATACACTGTTTCTCAACGTGTGAAGTGACATCACGTGATGCTTCATTTGATTGGATATTGTCATTCATCGGACACAATCATCCGCATCACCGTGTGTCTGTATCGACGCAAATCGTAAATAATGAAAATGGATTAATCAAATGTCAGTCAACTTTAGTGCCCGGAACCGGTACTTTCATCTTCAGCCATAATAATCGGTAATAATTAAAGTTATTAATTGCAATGTTTATGTTTACATTCATAATCAGATGGATCCGTTACGAACGCGTGCGTCACGATTCGCCCATGGGTGGAATACCGCATGAAACGGTCACAATGACGACGTTGGGACGTGATATTCGTATATTTGAATCTATACTCGCATCCGCACGTGCAGCAGCATTACGCAATAGCGAAGGATTAACGGTAACATTAATGCCATACGGACACGAATGGAGACCGTTCGGTAATGCCCGAAACTCACGACCGTTGAGTACAGTCATTTTAGACGCGGGAATTTCAAACTTTTTAATCAATGATTTAAATGAATTTCTCTCGTCATTTGAATGGTACAATAATCGTGGAATTCCCTATCGGCGCGGATATTTGCTCTTCGGACCTCCGGGAACGGGGAAAACATCATTCATCTTTGCATTGGCAGGTAATTGATGCGTCCGCTTTGCAATTGATTGTCATTGTGTATGTGTTGAGGTCATTTCCAATGGTCAATTGCAACTTTAAACCTTTCGGATCAGTCATTAACCGATGATCGAATGACGCATCTTTTAATGACGTGAGTCTTGAAAATTACCATAACATATGTTATGAGATGTTTGTGTTGATTCAGAGCGCCGCGCGATTCAATTGTTGTTATTGAAGATATTGACGCACCGTTTCGAACATCGACGCGAATCACTCATTCGGCACTTCTCAATGCAATCGATGGGATCGTCGCTGCTGATGGACGTGTTTTATTTGCAACAACAAATCACGTACATCTTTTAGACGCTGCACTTTTACGTGACGGACGTTTTGATGTTCGTGTTCATGTCGATTACGCATCCGACCATCAGTTAAGGACTGCGTTTAAACAGTTCTACGGTAGTGACGAATTTACTTCAGAATTCGTTACGAATATGAGACAATGTTATGGTAATACTGTTTCGATGTCTCAGGTTCAGGCCCATTTTATGCGGAACCGTCACGACGCGAGTGCGGCCGCTCATGTAACAATTAATAAGTAAATTACATTAATAAGTAAATCAATTGTATTTATACATCTGTAATTTGTTTTATCGACGAAATTCGTGCAGAGGTATCAAAATCTCGTGTCCGATAAATCATGAGCTGACATTTGACTCTTTACCCTCTCCATTCGAATATATTTATTAAATGATATGCTTTTAGATATTACTTAATGATTGATTTGATCTTTTTTATTAAAGTTAATGATAAACAAAGATATACACAAAATCAAAGATGAAAGTAGAGTCAATCGCAGCCCTTAAGTTTCAAAAAATAGGCGATCATCAAAAAGTGGATGGTGTTGCAATGTTCGTGATCGTATTGAATATAACTGATATGGTATTTCAAAAATTTCACATTTATATTGTATTAACATTTTAAGTGCAATTTGGGTATAGAAATACAATTTTTCAGCATTACAATAGGCAATGACTAAATACTCATTCCTACGGATTTGATAAGTTTTTTCATAAATTAACATTAAATTGAATTAATCTTCACTAAAATAATTCAAAAACGTCATTTATAAACACGAAATAAGGAAAATAAAATGAGTATAAAAACAGCGTATATTAACATTTAAAGGATCTTTTATCTAAATATACATATGCACGTTTAAGCATTGTATTGTGATACTTTGAAAAGTTCAGTGACGGATATTAAAAACATCTCAATTCTGCAATAACCATATAAAGATAATAATTGTAAATAACGATCATAGACATTGCAATTAAACTCCATAATTTATCTCCAAAATTTAGCAGAAATAAAAAGCTTTTTTCTTCTATTAATTAATGATATATTATATTATCTCAAATTATACTGTTTTTATTTTAGTAATAATAATCAAAGCACGGATTAAAAAGGATGACGAATGCCTTAAATCAATCAAAAACCAACGCTAATCATCATTCCCTTGCGAAAGAAGAAAATTGGCAGCTAAGTTCTCATTCTTATCACATGCAAAGTATGCCTGAACGACGAGATATTCGGGAAACCCCAATTGTTTGAGCTGAAATTAACATAATTAATAATTAATAATCAGTTACCCGTTAACAGTTCATTACCCGTTCAATCGCTTCTTTGTCCTGTTGTGTAACCTGAGCCGACCCAATCAAACTCTCGAGGTTCGCGGTTCCGGCGCCACCACCGCCACTCCCTCCACCGCCAACGCCGCCGCCACCACCACCGGTGCCACCACCGGTTCCTGCAGGTGGTGCGGGTTCGTTTAACATTCTAACAAAGGCCTCTTGATTCCGCGTTATCAGTTGCAATAGTTGAGGATTCGATTGCCCAATTTGTTGCATTACAGCATTGAGCAATTGAGGGTTCTGTTGTATTACTTGTCTCATCTGTTGAAATTGTGTCTGTGTGCGGAGGAATTCTAAAGGATTTTCACCGGACGATGGTGGAACCGTTTCCGGATTTGATCCGGGATTAGTGGTAACAGCAGCGGCAGCGGCGGCCGAACCTCCCGTTGGAGTGTGAGGTTCTTGTTCATCGCGGGTCGGTTCTGGAACTTCGGGAGGAATTCCCATAACTAAATACTCCACTGCCCGATCGGGATTATTGAAAGACGCTCTGAGGGCCCTTTCGACATCCTCTTTGACATATCCCATTTCCATGATTCGCTTTACCATATTCTGATAGTCTTCCCCTACAACTACAGTTGACTCCGCCTCTGCCACCCCCGGACCGGAAGCGGCGGCAGCGGTTGCACTTTGAGTCACCACCGGTGCTTCGGGTGTCAGTTTTTCCATCTTTTCAGTGTCATCCACAGTCGGTTGTGGTTGTGGTACGGGAACGGCACTCACCACAGGTACTGATGGGGTCGTTGTGGTAGATGATGATGCAGCACTATCATTGCCCGACTGTGGAGTGCTTTTGGTTTTGGTGATCATTACAACGACAAACTTTTTCTCATCGATTTCATAGTCACTGATCGGACTCTCGTCGCTCAGAATCTTCCCTAAAATAACATATAACAAATCATAATTAAATATAATTAAATATATTAATTTAATTGAATGAGAAAATACCCGCATATATAAGCTTTTGACTCGCGGCACAATATTCACTCCCTTTTTCCGTTTCGATTTTCTCCTTTAATTGTTTCACCTGAAATAACATAATATCATTTAATTAAAAATTTATAAACAATAATAACAGTTAGTGATTGATAATGACGATTTTTATGATGCGACCGTAACACACATATACAAACACACATATACATACCGTTGAAGAAGCATCACACTCAATTTTGAATGTCTGCTGTTGAAGTGTCTTCAGTGTGATTAACATTTTTGTCATTTAAATTTATTCAAATCAATGATTTGCAATTTAATTTGAATATTAATATTTGAATTTAGAATAAACGAATCGTTAATTATTTACTGATGAATCATTGAGTATACAACAATCGTATTCTTCACTTTTCACACGCACAATACTTACACAAACTCCATTGACTCAATGCGCACGCGCATTACATTCATTCATTGTACGGAATGTTTAAGATTCTAATATAATTATAAGACGTACAAAATTAAAGTCCCCCTTTTACCGGTGTTTTACAAAATAAACAGTATTTAAATAATAAATAATCACTCCCCTTTTTTGGCATTTATTTATTTATTTTAAATTTGTAATTTTCAATTTGATTTAAATTCAATTTTATTCAATTAAATTCTTATTCAATACTATTAATTAACGAATATATTTAAATATAAAAATTTGATAATTGAATTATGTCATAAAATTAATCTTTTTTCACGCAAATTTCTCAATATTTACATTTGTTTTATCGGAATTTAGTTTTTCACGTTTAAAATAATTTAAATCAAAAAATGTATTTATTAAATTGTCCGTCATATTTGAACCGATTGCGTCCGAATGAACGTGAAAGTCCCATCAGAGGCATCTTTTACTGTGAATTTCATCCGACCGTAGGACCTAAGATCATATATCAGGTGATTAAATATTTTTGCATAAATTAAATTTAATTGTAATTAAATTGCATTTAACAGTATCCCGAAGAAATAATCACAAAAGAAAATTTCGATACGCTTAATGTTTATCTGATACCGAAACGCGAATTACAGGGACGGTTAATTACAGTGTAATTCTTATGGGATTTATCAATAATTAAATTAATTGCATTTCTCAATAGTAATGCATTGGGACATAAAATTATCGGATATCCGATTGCGATTGATAATCCCAAATATAAAAGAAATCGGTTTATATTTAACTTATGTTTTGTGTGTAATTCGAGTCTTAAGACGACTCAATACGAACCGATTGTGAGAAAATTGGGAAATTATTTGGTTAATTTGGAAAATGAATGTCATTTCCTTTCCGATTGTAATAAAAAGTCAAAATTAGAATCATTTTTAACTCATATTAAAGATCAGCTCAATTCTAATCGCGTCTGTACAATCGCAGTCAGTATGTGGTGACATTAGAATTTTTTTAATTACCGTGAAATCGCGCGTATACCGGACACTTAAAACTCAA
>LBFL01010549.1:0-10923 GCA_000988845.1 Hypochthonius rufulus
TGTCGCATCACAGCACAGCACTGACTTTTATAGTGATAGGAATACTCTCGTACATTCTCGAAGCACTTTTTATTGCAATACTATTGAGTTATGCAGCGAAAGCATACGTATGACTAGAAAATTCCCGTTCTTTTAGAACATTCTCGAACATTCATACATATATCTCCCGCAATACTCTCCCATCGATTTTGGATATTTTGATGCACGTCCCGACATCGTAGGACATTAAAAATGTGCATACCCATAGTTCGGTCACCCCTGTTTTTTATATCAATTAGTTTAATATGTACGTGCATGTGGTAGCGCGTGCATTCACAGTTTTTGTAGAGCCTAAACTTTAATGATATTAAAAATTGTAATATAAATTGTAATATATGCAAATTGTTAAGGGATCGAATTGAATTGGTTTGATGTATTTGATTGTTGAGGTTTGCACGTGCGTGCGGCTAAAATGCCTCTCGAATGTGAAAAATGATAATTCTTTAAAACAACATTTGGTATTGCAATACTCGCAAAGACATGGACTATTCATGTAAGAAATGATATTTATATATAAAGGACATTCAATAAATTTTGAGGGAAAGAAAAACTAGTAACTAATTTTTTCTACATATATATAGCTCAACTCGAATTATTAAATTCATCACCATGAATGGTGTCAATCAAAAGGTCTCAGTACCCTAAACAAAATTGTCAATTGTTTCAATGGGATGACGCGATAAAAGTTACAACTGTTTAAAAATCATTAGCGTATGAATATACAACAAAATCCACTCATTTTCGCGCTTTTGTCAATAGTTTTAACGCACATCACTTCAGTTGTATGTTTTTGTTAATGGTTTTAACGCAATTATACATATTTATATTTATGCACGTGCGTTAAAACACGAAACATGCTATTGACACGAGAGTTAAAACCATTGACAAAAACATGCAATTGAAGTGATGTGCGTTAAAACTATTGACAAAAGCGCGAAAATGAGTGGATTTTTTTGTAATTCAACAATTGCATTGTAACTCAACTGAATTCACTGATTTTTGTCTATTTCTTTGTATCACGCTCAACAATACAATTAAAAGCGTAAAACTCTTATGTTAACATCTGCAATGCATATGATTGTGGATTTACGCAATAACAATGGAAAGTATTGTTATGGAAAGTCTCGAATTTTGAAATTTCATTATTTCTTACGCCGGTTTTTAAATATAAAGATATTCATTATCTATAAACACTTAAAATTCAATTCAAATCGAATTTAAATAAATTTTTGACATTTGAATTTAATATAATTAAATTGAATGATGAATTTGATTATAAAGGGATTTGTTTTATGTTTGATTACATATCATTGCGGTGAATAATTTTAGAGATAAAAATTAATTGATTAAACATAATTAAACATAATTAAATACAATTAAACACAATTAAAATTCCAGTGGCGGCAAATGATGATTGCGTTGAGAAATTTGGTTTTACAAAAGTTAAACATATATGTCCCGATGATATTCCCGTATGTTGCGGTTCCGGAGACGACCGCTATTGTTGTTCAAATAGGTCTGTCACATTTCATATTCTTTTAAAATAATTTATATGATTTTTGTATCGTTTCAGTACCCATATGTATTGGACCGTCGGTACTGTTATCACTGTTCTCGGGTTAACGTTTGCAGCTGTGGTATGTGTTTGTGGTGGCAAAAGTGATTCCGAAGGTATGCGACTAAAGCCATAATGGATTATTATTAAAATTAAATGTTATATTTTAGGTGATATCGAAGGGTCCACCGGTACATCCGGTATTGATGATGGTACGGATATGTCTTTACTTTTCTTATTTTAAGATTAATTCTATTGATTTTGTTTATTTAATGCGTATATTTATTAAATGAATATTAATAGTATCGGTTAACATTTTGACTTTTAATATATTAATTACTCATTTGCACATACAGAAGGGTCAGGATCAGGGATGGGATCAAAGACGGGATCAGGCATTGCATCGAATATTGGATCAGAGGCGACATCGACATTCTTAGTCAAACCCCGTATTAATACTCTAATTAAATAGTATCATATAATAACGCATATATTTCTAGAGTCAGCATTAGATTCACATATATCGGGATCGCGAATGCAATCATCGGCAATATCCGGACTCTCGACTATGGATTCTTCGGCATCAGGCATTAGATCGACCCTCAGTGGAGTATCCGGCGCTTCAGCTCTCGACAGTACCCTTTCGAGTTCACGAATGAGCGGTTTAGGGTCAAGAGTGTCGAGTTCGGCGTTAGACTCGTCACTTAAGAGTTCGGCTCTCCAAAGTACAATGAAAAGCTCAACATTAGAATCGAAAGTGTCGAATGATATAACATCAAAAGTGAGCGGTTCGAATGTGGGATCATCTCTGAGATCATCTCGTGGATCATCTGTGGGATCAGCTCATGGATCATCTGCGGGATCACCGACATCACTCACTGCTAAAAGCGGCTCTGTATTGTCGCAAAATACAAGTGAAATGGCGTCACATCTTTCATCGACTCAATCACAGCGTTCAAAATTATAATTGATTATTTTAAAAGTTTTAAAAAATTTATTTCTTATTAATTTAAGTCAAAATTAGTATTATTATTATTTGTAATGAATTTAAAAATCTGAAGTTTATTAATTAAATTCTTTTTTAAGGGCTAATTTTTTCTTATTTTTGCACAAAAATGTACAAATTAAATAGGATTTAATTGAAATTTACAAATATTATCAAAATTAAGTGAATGTCGATGTTTATTAACAAAATAAGAAATTGATTTGTGTCAATAGATTTTTTAAAATTAAAAATTTTAAAATTAAAATAAAACAATTTACTCTTTAATTGAATTTAATTGTCATTATAAATACAAAGAATCGATTTTTCATTTAATAAGCAATAAAATCATAATTAAAATAAAATATAAAATTTTATTTAATTGATTTTAAAATTAAACATATTATTAAATATGTTTTGGATGAGTTCTCCAATAGAAAATTTGGAACAATGAGAAAACTTCTGATTCCATAGTGATAGTCCATTACTGCATTTCGCATTATCAATTCTTTCCGTAAATTTATTCTTTTCTTTGATTAACCAAAATGATCGACAATCGGAACAATTCAATGGATTATTATCGATATCAATTTTGTTATTAACATTCTTTGAAAAGAATAATTTAAATACTTTTTCATTGATATAATCAATAAGATTTGAGCTCAGATCAATTTCAATTGGTCTTTTAGAGTTTGAAAACGCATCATTACCAAAACTTGAACCGTTTAAATGATTATTGTTTAAATAAATTTTAAGTGTTTCATCATAGGATTCTCGAAAATCAAATGCTTTTGAATATATATAATCAATAGAATTGTTATTTAACCCGACATATGTTAGTTTATTTGCATCGTAAAATGAATAATTACTTATTTTAGATAAAGAATGTGAATTTACCATTGAAATACTCGTTAATTTATGACTATTCCCAAATGCATTTTCAGGAATTTCCATTAATTTTTCTGATCCGATAGATATTGAAGTGGCGTTGACCATTGACCGAACCGCTGCAAATATATCATATTCCGGCGGTTCATTAACCAATAATGAATTATTTTTGTAACACCAAAATTCTTTGATTTTATGAGCTGTTGAATCGAATGCGTGTGTATTAATATGCGATAAATTTATAGCATCCTCAATATAAATTTCATCGAAAGTGATATTTTGTAATGTATTATCTTCCAATACGCTGATGGCACTGTTATTGAGAGTCAATTTCCAGAAATGACTTTCTTCGTCCGTATCTATCGATTGACTCAATGAAATAAATACATTTTTCAAGTCATACAATTCAATTCCTCCGCATGTAATAAATCGAAATTCATAAATCTCTCCGCAATTACATGGGGATATGATGCTCTGCGGTGGACATTGGAGAGACCATACAATTGGCAAACAAATACTTAATGTAACTATAGCTATAACTTAAATTCAGGGAAATTAATTTAAATATAAATTTACTTTAATAGACTTACACAAATAATTCATAATTTTACGATATTCTTAAATAATAACGATAATTAATATAATATTTTAAAATAATATTAAAATTAATAATTTTTGTATTGAAAATTTTGAAAATTATTCTTTGATTTTGAAGTGAACACTATTTATATGCTATGATATTATAAGAGTCAAAATACTTTTTTAATGTCTCACATCTTTTATAATTTATTGTATAATTAAAATAACAATTAACAGATGTTATGTATGCCAATATTACTGCCAAATTAGTGATTAAACTTTAATGTGTTTCAAATAATCAATAAATGAAACCATCAAAATACGTATGCCAAAATAAACAATTGTGTTAATCAATTAATTATTACATAATCATTGCATAGCTGTTCATGAAATAAATCATGTTTTACGATTAGAGAATCGACAATCTTCCGACAGACACAGTTTTCACAAGTCAATTGCCAATCGGTTTTTAGAGATTTCGTTAAACATCGTGCTAAACACGCACTAATATTTTCAAAATCTCAAAAACTGGTTACTTAAAGAGTACCCTCAATTCTCTAATTATATATTATATTTAGAAAAATGTAGAAAATTATTCAGAAATTTATTATTATAGCCTTAAAATTATAGAATCACACAGATACCACTATAATTTTAAGGATATGATTATTAAATAATCATAATAAATAATAAATTATACATGATACATGATAAATTATCATCGATAAATATTAATTATCAAAATAAAATGATTTATTTTTTATGTGAAATTTTTTAATTAATGATTTGAACTTTAAACAATGAATAATTCAAACAAAAATAACATTACAATTAAACCTCTCAAATAAATGTTCATTCATGCGTTTCAATACATCATTATATATATTTTTGCTATCATTTCATTAATCTATTAATTACAATCGAATTTAAAATGCAATTATTACAGAGTTTTCAAAAAAAAATCAAATAAAAGATTTATTTTACGCATACTTTTGAATAATTCCAAAAATAATAAATTAATAATCATTATAAGATATTTACTGTGACATTACAAATGAACCGACAATTCCATGGCGTTTCTTTCTGTGTGTGGTGAGTGGCGTCTGTTGAGCGGATCGGTACCCACACCCGGGCCAATCACATTCGTATGGTTTCTCACCCGTGTGAGTCCGTCTGTGACTTCTTAGAGTGTCAATTCGAGAAAATCGTGCATCACACTCATACCAATCACATTTGTATGGCTTAACAATCGTATCACCACTTTTACATTCTTTTTGTTTATTCTTTACCGATTCATTATCACATTTAGTCACATGTCTTTTATTAGTCTTTTCTCCTGAAATTAATTTTCAAAAATTTAGCATTTAATTGATTAGGAAATAATAATAAATAATTTAATTATAATACTATAATCAATTACCGGTATTAATTCGATATTTCTTTATAATTTTCTTACTCAACACTGTCAATTGAGTTTTACGTGTTTCGTTATCATTATCATTGTCATTTTGATTTCCCTTTTCGAGAATATACTCAATTCTTTTGGTGGAATATCCCATCGCTTTTAAATTTCTAAAGAGTGTCACTTTCGAACACTTAAGATGTTCGGGTAATGCATTAATGATACTCTTATAAGTGACAGAATTATTATTATTATTAATGATATCTCTAATATTATCCCGTAATTGACAATTCACGACTCTTTTCTTCGGTCCCTTTCGGGTGAAATCATAGTCTTTCCATTGTCCGTCGGGAGTGTCGGGACGTGTCTTTTGTATGAATCGATATACGGAAGTGAGTCCCATTCCTGTTGCATCCATAACATTATAAACACTATACCCATATTTGCATAATCTTTTGGCGGTTTCGATCTTTTCCAATGTCCAATGCGAACGTTTCCGATCATCGATCTTTTCTATACATTTATTGTCTCTTTTAACATCGACTTTTTTCGTTTCAATTGTATTTAAATTTAAATATTCGATTTTATTTTCATCATATGTAAACGCTAAAAAAATAAAAACGTAAACATCGTTCAAATATTAATTAAGTTGCATAAATGTTAACATATTATGTCGCATCATATCATAAATCAATGTAATAAATTTATGATACCATAGACAAAATAACGTCATAGTATGCTTTAAATGTAACATTATAGTAAATATATGAGCGGACATTAAAAAATAAATATATTACCGTAATTATGATCATTATAATTATTATTCTCTAAATGATTGATCATTCCCATTAAATTATCATATTTCATAATTAAAACGATGATTAAATCAGTATTAATATTTTCACAAAATTCATAATTTCCATCTTTAGTCATCACCAATTGATTCTTAACTCTGTTCATTATTTTTGACATTTGACGATGAAATAACAGTTCTTTATTCAGTTTAGAGATTTGAAGTTTCAAAAGATTCATTTCGCGGCGTAAATTCTCCATTTTTTAATTAAATTATATTCAAATGTCACTTAAAATTGCGGCTCTCAATTCATAAACATGTCTAAAACCATAACACTTTTTTCCCTCTTTTTTAGGGACCGTTCACAGTGAACGTAATAATTTTATAAAAAAAAACTTTTTTTACGGTAAAACTTTTTAAAACATAAATCTTTTAATAAATTTAAATTTTACATTTTTTTAAAAATGCAAAAATATTAAAATCACGGATCGAGACAAACGTAATGCCACAAATAAATTGTTAGAGAATTGCAAAAAAATAAATTCAATTGAAATATATGAGATGTGCACTCATTTTAGTCGTCTCTCATATGATTTTCATCAGAAAATGGATAAAATGAATTTCCACTTCCATTGTGATGATTATTATGGAAATCACTTTCCGTTTCGTGTTCCGACACAAATGTATGGTTACTGTTGGGCGATGTCGAAACATCACTGTCCGAATCGGACACTGCCGATGATACACTCGCAGCGGGTCTTAAATCTGAAATTTTCAATTATTTAAATAATCGTAACATAATTATTTCATCAGTAATAACCTCTCAATCTTTGTTCGTGTTCTTTCATCCCCAACTGACCATACAGTGTCAACATATGTTGTTCCTGTCTCCGGCATATCTTATGGAGCTCTTCGATTCTCTCCTTTTCGATCTGTTAAAATATGACATTTATAATTAATTAATTAATTAACAAAATTTAATAACAAAATCATACTTTCAATTGACTTTTGTGAAACGCATTAAAAGAATCGATTTTACGTCTCTGATCAGCAATAATCGCATCTTTTTTCATAAGATGATTCTCTAATTCCGAACATTTTCCTTTAAAATTTTCCATTTGTATTGTTGATGTTTCGAGTTTATTTTGCATATCTACAAATAAATAATATTTAATTCACGACACATGTTTAAACTTTTCTCACTTTGGAGTTCATATTTAAGATTTTCATAATCCATAAGTAAAACTTCATCTTTAGGAACATCCTTTTTAAGAAACGCGTACTGTTCTCGTACATTTTGATAGAGTTCACTCAACAGCAAAACCTGTCTCTTTAAATTACTATTCTTATTCTTTAATTCAGTAATTTGTGCCATTTTTACATCATTAAACTTAAACTCTTCCTCCATTCGTAAGTTCTTTGACTGTAAATTTTCAAATTCTCGATGTAAATGATTCGTTTTCTCTTTAATCGTATTAATATCATCCAAAAGTTCCCTCTTTTCAATCTCAAGATCTTTACACAACAAATCACGTCTTTTAATAGCATCATTCAAACAATTAATGTCATTAATAAATTTCTCTTTAATTTCATTGGATTTCTCTCTCCAAAACGCAATCTCATTCATTAACGTTTCGATTTCTTTCTCCTGAAGAAGTAACTGATCGCGTTGAGCATTAAACTCCTCTTCTCTGGACTCACATTTCTTCGCTTTCTTCAATAATCGTCTATTTCTTGTCGAATGAATCTCTCTCTGTTGTCGTTCAAAGAGAAGCTGTGCATGGAGCAGAGCGATATGAGTACGCAATATATTGATTTCATCGGGTGGCGGCGGTTCCCCGAAGTGCGTCCAATCGGTGTCTCTCGTACTCGTTAATGGGTAATTTGCATTAATTTCTTTAATACACATCTCACTTCCGAGCATCAAATGCCGGTCGAGAATCTCAACGGATGACAATTGATGTTCCAATTTTGACTTTACATTACGTTGACTTTGGGATTCTCTGAGGTTTGAGTGATGCAGAACATGGCATAATGGAACTTTTTGGGATCCCATACATTCACATTGTGTTTGTGCTCCTTCAAAATTAACATATCCTAAACAATGACATGAGCCTTTATTCGACGGAATTGAGGGCCGTGAAAAGTTAAGGTTCGAATGAAAATAATTTGATCTTTCATCATCATTTGAATTGTTTTTTGAGTCACTAATTTCAATGGGAACTTTTAAATTATTTGATTTAAAACTTTCCTCAATCAATACAATTGGTGTAGCATTTGATGCATTTACATTACTATTATTTTCTGAAGTATCTAATTGTTGAGCTTTGACTGTTAATTGTGGACATGAATTGCTTCGCTTTATTTTTGGCGGTCGCGTTTCAGTGACATCTAAATAATTATTCGGTGATTCAGAATCGGGAACACATTGACTCTGATATCTCAAACGACTATTCGCATGTTTAAATGATTTCTTAAAGAATATTTCAAGACATTCATCGTGATTAACCGTTTCTGGGGAATCGGATGTCTCTTCTTTCTGATCACCATGAATGGGTCCATCACTTGAAGTTGTGTCTATCAAAACTTCAGTATTTCTCGTTACTTCTGTCAATACACATGTGGTGGATATGAATGGAGTCATCGGACCTCCGGGAGTAGAATCGCGTATCGGATATAAAACATTCGAATTATAAGCATTTGAATTGATTTCACACACTTCTTTATCATCGTCTTCATCATTATTCGAATGATGAACAAAGTCTGTGCTTACGATGGAAGTTAAATTTTGCGATTCTTGAGACTCAAAATAATTTCCTACCATCGGTGGACACAATTGCGAAGCTACAATATTTGCGTCATGTGCTGTCCCAACAACTGCTTCATGAGCAGAGTCAAATGTCTCAATTGAAGTCTGTTGTATGACGGGAGTTCCCGAAGATGATTGTTGATCAAACATTTGAATATCATACTCATTTTTGTTCTTTTGTCCCATAAAAAGCGATTCAATTGAATACGGCTCAACAGATGCACGTAACTCTTGATTCGCCTGTCCAATGAGTGAATCATTATCAATCCTTTTTAAAGATTCGAGAGTTTCTTTAGCGAAAGTACTTTTAGTATTACACGACGATGCCATAGAACAACAGGTATGGTAATCTGCGCAAAAATCGCACTCCTCTTGAATGCCCTCAATTGGGTCCAAAACCAATTTTGAGCATTCAATGATAATGTCATGTGTTTCCATCTTTTTCCATCGCGAAGGGGATAATTCAGTTTCTTTCGCAGCGGTGACTAACAATGGATGGAGACGCACCGATTTAAGAAACGGCTCTATTATTTCATTAAACACCGATAAATTTTCACGATTTGAGTCACGGTGAGTGTTGCCGTAAGTTGAACGGAGATATGCCAAAAAGTTACACGGATACATACCGTAGAGTTTATGAAAGAGACGGTACACCCAAATGTGTAAATTAATTGTACTGAATTCGGATGTATTATTTCCGTTCTCTTTAAATATTAAAGTGTTAATGATACAGAAGTTTAACACTTATATATACCTTTCGATAACCAAAAACACAGTCTCGAAAAACATTCAAAAATGTCGGGTAAACACACAATAATTATTGATGGGAGTGTTGAGATTAATTCGACCAAAACCCAAATCGAACGGACTAATGTAAGCACATCCTGATCCGTCTGAACGTATATTAACATTAAATATTTAATTGGATATAAATTAGAAACTCTGTCGTAAGACAATGGTTAACATACAAAAAATTAAACATAACCTATAAACATATAGCTCAATACAATGGTTATGAATATAAATCGTTAAATTAATTATATTCGCAAATATTTCACGAAAATAATTAATTTAATTACATAATTGGGCTATGGTATCATAATTAAACACATTGTCTTAAGACAGTACTTCTATAATTAATTAGAACCAATCAGTGACTAACTTTAAGAATATTTGTAAAGCACTGAAGTATTTTGTGATTATTAATAATTTTTGGTAATGATACGGGTTTTTTATGAATTATGTTTATAATTAATGTCAATGATTTGGAACGATATTCGACTCTCTTTAGACAATCAACGAGAATGTCAAACAAAATCTGCAATAAAATAATTAAACACAATTATATTTAAACACAATTAAATACCATTACAATAGTCCATACCCTATCGTGAGGTTCTCTCACACCGACGATAATTTCCAATGCACGCTGAGAGTTGACCGTTAAATAATAATATACTAATGACTGAAGACATTCAGCATCTGAAATATAAAATTCATATGTAAAAATTAAAAAAATAATAAAAAATTTTATACGGACGTTCATTAAGACACTCGTATAATGCATTTTTAATATAATAGAAGTCTTTGGATGGAACCGTATCCAAATGCGACAACAGTTGTGACACATCAGAAGTATCGACTCCCGTTTCAGTATCATCAGAGACTTCACTTGAGTCATGAGCTGATATCATCGGTGACGATGCATTTAATGCCATTATAATTGTATTTAAATATAATTAATACACTCAAATATTATACAATTAACACTGACATTGTAATGTGTTAATGTTAATTCAATTGATTCATAATAAAAATGTCATAAATGTTAACGTTTTGCAAAACATTTAAAAGTGTATGTTTTGCATAATGAGAT
>LBFL01010552.1:0-12482 GCA_000988845.1 Hypochthonius rufulus
GTAATAAATTAGTAGTAAATTAAGTGTAAAATTAACACATTATGACACAATTTTTATATGTATATATTTATATGTATCATCTTAATTAATGTGTAAATTTTGTTTTAATGCAATTCGATATATAATTTATTATTATTAATGTCATTATTATTAGCGTCTTATTATTGATATATAATTATATAATTATATATAATTATATGTCTATTAAAGTAACATAAATTTATAGTTAATTTTAGTTCCTCAATATGCTCATTTGAGATTATTTCTTATGACTCGAATGGACTCAAATGATAAGATTATTGAAAATCGGACATAAAATTACCATAAACATAAACATACCAAAAACTTACAGTTATGCTTACATACATGTGTATATGTACGCATAGCATCTTACATATATATACGTATGTATACGTATACATATGTATATATATGTAACATATGTAAGATGCATCCCTTGGAACGATGATCTTACAGATGGATGAGTGTGTGGCTGTGGTTGGCTGATGGTACTGATGGTGGCTGATGTGACGACATTCATCATGACCTACTCCCAATCTATGGTGCAAAAATAAGAACTCACCAGAGCCAAGGGGAAGGCCAAAAGTGCCGGTCTCTCTCTGTTATAACCCATTTTTCAATAGCGATCCCTGTATTTTGGCATCATTTTTATCAGCATTTACCGTTCACAGCACATGTTTGACAGTCACACCATCACCAGTTCCTTATTAAAGTATCAGTGATATATTAATGCAATGATTATCTAATTGTTCAGTGAATTCTCTAGTAAATTGCCTCATGTACCAGTATTGGATTATGATGTTTACAGTTATTGAGTTTTTGTATATTTAAAACTGTGAATTTTGTGCACCGAACAATGCAGGTATGGTATGGTAATGGTATTAAATTAATGGTATTAAATTAATGGCATTAATTTCCTGAAAGAATTAATTAACATTAAAACTTATTTTTTTCTTATCTTTATTATTATCGATAACTTTAATAACTCTGTTAACTTCAAAGTGTATATATGCAATTCCCTGAAATCCCTATAACAAACCAATAGCCATGAACTTGAACTACTTTAGCTCATTAATAATACGATCCATTATTAAAATTTCCAAAAAAGGCGTCCAAAGGTATCCCAATTTTTTGGTGTGCCAAATTTTTTGGCAAAATTTCACTCCAATACGGTGATGCTATAATCATAAAAGCATTTATGTTGTTCTATTTACACGACCGATATGTACCGATGTGTACTGATATGTACTGATATGTGCTGATATGTATTTATGGATATTATTTTACTAATTGTGTATACAAAGTTTAAACACGCGAATTCTCCACCTATTGTTGTATTATTATTGTTGTACTATTTTTGTGATCTAAAATTTTAGATGTCAAAATTTTCACAATAATAAAATGAAAATATTTTGGCAGATGCTGATGAGTCGAAAGTCACTGTTATTAACTAAAAAACTGACTCATAATTCAAAAAGTGGGATAATGTTTTGCCTGAGGATGTTTTGTCTCTTCTCTATTGACTATTGTCTTCTTCCGGGAGACGCCTCAAAACTTTTCTCGCATCGATGATTCATTTATGATGCTTAAGAATACCTGTAAAATCACTGTTATGAAATGTAATGAATACCCAAGAATTACCAATTTAATTCAATTATAACATACAATTAATAGGAACTAAAAAGTTCTGAGAAATCCAAAGACACACGACCATTGTAAAGTGTTAATAATTAAGTGAATTTTATTACTTTCAAAGTTTTTCCTCTTTTCTAATTATTAAATCCGGTAAAAACTTAAACTTAATTTCTTGATAACTAAGCTGTCATTTAAATGAAAATAACTAATTAAAAATTTTTGTTGTACCCTAGAATGTTTAGATTGGTCCATGTTTTACTAGTCACCAGTTGCATAATTGTATGTCAATCGAGTATTGCATTATTCGGGCCTCGCAAAGGGTCTTTATCAGGTTCGCTGACATCACTAACATCACACTTCACGCATACATATCGGGATACTAAACAAGTTCCGAGCAGCACATTATGGAACTTATTAAGCATTGCGCGGTACATTTTATGTGAGTTAAACTGATAAATTCAATTGCAGAGGCGTTCGACTGATGACAAAAGACTAAAACGAGATCAGCAATTGTAAAAAATCGTATTCAATTCCGTGCTTTTATATAATAGGATTTCAAATTTGAGATCACTTCTTTATGACAAACAACAACAATACCCAATAACAATACCCAATAACAATACCCAACAACAGTGTTAACCCAAAAATGTGATATCATCAGTCGTACACTTTGCAAAAGAACCGCTCATCAATGATGGAACACTAAAAACTATCCTAAACTATTATATGGTATTTATATTGTAGCATTCCCACAACAGTGTTATTATCAAGGTGACACATATCAATGTACTCTTGGCTTCTCGTGCATGTGGGTTCAGAAGAAGAAACCTCTTGATCTCTGCGGTGGTGGTATTTTATGGAGTTGTTGTGTTCCTCATACTATAGAAACCTCAACAGCGGAGCCCATAGACGAACCCGGTATGAGTATTGTTGCTGAAGGTGAAAATATGGGTCAGGTTAACGTGGGTTTTTCCAATACAGAATGTGGAAAGACATACTATAATAGGGATCCGAAAATAGTTGGTGGTGACAGTGCCCGCTTTGGACAGGTTCCATGGCAGGCGGCCATTGTCAAACGACAATATTTTAATCAAAAGATATCATGTGGCGGTGCGCTCATCAAACCGCGTTGGATCGTCACAGCTGCTCACTGTGTCTATAGGTAGGTTCATGTGTAACATTTTTAATAAAAGAGTTTAATAATGTTTTGTCATCGTTGCATGAAAAAGGAGTCCCGCAACTAATTTAAAAGTTCGTCTCGGTGATTACAACTTACGGGGCGTGACCGAAAAATATGCTCACGAAGAGTTTGGTGTGCGAAGAAAAGTAGTGAATGAAGATTACAACCCTGCAACATACCAAAACGATATAGCATTACTAGAATTGAGCGAACCCGTCACGTATCGGGAACATATTGTTCCGATATGCCTCCCACAAAAGAACCAAAATTTTACTGGTGAAAAGGCCACTGTGACAGGGTGGGGACGGACACAGTACGGCGTTCCCACTGCTCCCGGCGTACTGCAACAGGTGGATGTTGAAGTGCTCGAATCCGATACGTGCCAACAGTGGATGAAAAGTGTCGGAAGAAGAGAAACGATATTCCAAAACATGTTATGTGCGGGGTACAAAGACGGTGGTAAAGACTCCTGTCAGGGGGACTCGGGGAGTCCGCTCAGTCTTAGGGATGAAGGAAAGTCTACACTCATTGGGCTCGTCTCGTGGGGTGAGTCTATTCAAAAAGATTTTCCAATTTATCCCCCCTTTTCATGTTCTATGTGATAAATGACACTTTTTGTGTTATATATGCCATTATTAGGTGTCGGTTGTGCACGACCAAATCTTCCGGGAGTCTACACTCGGATCTCTGAATTTGTAGATTGGATTTCTATTCATACGTCCTCTTAACGTCCTCATATTTGTTACCGTGTAATTCAATAGTATTTTTAAAATTGAAAATATGTTTATTTATAAGTATTTTTAAATTAATCAATACGCGGACATTAATATTTAAAATAATTTATTCGCGTTTTATGCGTGTAAATAATGATAAATTTTGCCATTAAATTTGTTTTTTAATTGTTAAATGCAAATTGAAACGTTTATGTTAATTCAATATTACATAATGCATAACGATTATCCAAATTACGGAATGTTAAATACATGTTTATGCATAAATGCATCCGTAGTAATTATTGTTATTTATATACGACTCTCCGTTTAAAGTATATTCTAATTTAGTGTATCGTTCAAGAACTTTACACGATACTTAACTCCGGTTATGATTTATGAAAACGGAATAATTTTTTGTGTCATTATTGATTAATTATGCCACAGGTTAATTTTGCACATTTATTTTGAAATATTCTGCTGAAGTTTCACTTTATCTTACATTTGATCATCGATATGATTATTAAATTATGCATTAATGGGATACCACTTTTAGTAGGAAATACTTTAGAAGATTTTATGAAATTAAAAAGATAAATTTAAGTGACATCATAGAGGGTCATGCATCGTGACATTACATAAGATCAGGTTTCATTAAGAGGTGGAGTCTTAAGGGATGAAAATAGCGGAATTATATGAGAGCATCAAAGAGCATCTCTTGATATTTCCCGCGGGACATTATAAAGAGTCTCCGTCTGTAATTATACAACTGTCGTTAAACAGAGGTTTGCATCAACCTTAAGACGTACGGATTTTTACGGTTGATTCGTGTATATTTTTTTGACATTTCTGTGTCCAAAACTCTGGCGCCACTCACCAAATGTCATCATTCTGTTGGTCGCGTTAACAATTGTCGACCTCAATTGATGTACTAATATGTTACCGGTGGCAATTTTGTTCATCGGATCATTGGCATTGTGGCATCATTCACTCGCTCAATCCGGTAACAACAATAGTCACTTTCACTTTCGATCATGAGCATGTGCCTTTTGTTATGTTTCAGTGTGTGGAATTAACAGGTTTAACAACGAAAGTCCTCTCACCGAGAGAATTGTCGGTGGGAACAGTTCTCAACCGGGAGAATGGCCATGGCAGGTATGGTACTTATGGCATAGTACTTAATGTCATTTGTTGCGTAATTTAATAACTATTTAATTGGATGAAAAATCTACGCAAATAATTACAGCATAATGTTTATTAAAATTTTAGGTCTCAATCAGACTGACGCATCCTCAGGCTGGAAAAGTTGGACATTGGTGTGGCGGTGTTCTCATTGATAAATCATGGATTGTGACCGCAGCTCATTGTATCATAAAGTAATACTTATCACTTTTGCTTTTTAATTTTCTCGAAAACAATTTTTTCCAAATCTTTACACTCATTCGTTGCTACAGTAGCCCTTTGTATTGATATTATCTGTTTGTTGATTAATAAATCGAAAAGCAAATGATTGGTTCAATTGCTTTAGGAACAGTTAAAGCATGGGTAACATTACATAACATTACACTGAACTCGTTTGTCAGGTTTTAATTGCATCCCTCATCCCCATCTCTAACTGTACTGAAGCATATGCTCTTTAAGAATGCATCACACATGTCAATCTAATGATTACTTTTTTCCTGAACAGTAATTTCATTGCGTGTCATTCAACTCTATAATAACCAATCGTTTGCACAGCCTTGAGTCAGATTCAAGGCTGGGATTGCTACGACATTAACATATTAATTTCTTATATTTGCATAATAGCTTAATCAATATAAATAATGACATAACTGTATGGGCATTTTTACCCCTTTCTCTCTCTCTAGTCCACTATTTACACTTCCACAGGCGATATTTTGGGAAGTCCGTGTCGGAGAACACCACCTGAAAGTATCCGAAAGCCATGAAAAGACTTATCAAGTTGCACAAGTATTTCATTATCCATGGTACAGGGGTTACGATAATGACATTGCGTTAATGAAGTTGGAACAACCGGTTGAAGTAACCGATTATGTACAACCGATTTGCATGCCTCCCGATGTGTATGCCGAGTTCCAAGAAAGGGATTGTGTTGCTACAGGATGGGGAAAAGTGGACTATAGTATGACCATTTATTATTAACTATAATTGTTGCATTGTATTGTATATTTGCAACGAACTGTTAAATGTTACACTTAAAGAAACACGATTTATGAACGAAAAGAACGAAATATGATACCAAAAAACTAAAAAACATAATTATGTCACTGTTTTTTCAGATAAAAAAGGAGCGGATATTCTACAAAAGGTTTCAATAGAAGTATTTGACAGTACTGATTGTCATAATGCTTATCATGCCAAATTCAAAATCGGCATTCGACAATGGCATCTCTGCGCCGGTACCAAAGAAGGGGGTAAAGGGACATGCCATGTATGACACATTAAACAATTTAATTAACAATTAATCAATCTACTTAATTATGCAAAATCGTATTTATAGGGTGATTCCGGTGGACCTTTACAATGCAAAGTCGGGACGACATGGCATTTGGCAGGGATCACGTCGTTCGGTTCAGGATGCGCTAAACCGGGTGAGTGTAACACACTGTTGCACTTTGACATTAATTACTGTTTTCATGTGCGATGTAAATCCGCAATATAATTGATTTCAGTATGCGGTTTGGATTAATATTGTGGTTTTTTCCATTCATCTCTTTGATTTATGTAAATTTATCTCATTCTATGCTTTTATGAGTATGAATGTCGCATTTGAAATTATCGTAACTTTAAGTTAATGCAACACACATATTAAATCAAATATAATACCCGTTCCTTAACAATGCTCTGCATTTATTATTTACGTTATTATTTTTTAGGATTTCCCGATGTGTATACCCGTGTTACATATTTCATGAATTGGGTTAATCAAATCAGAATGTTATACTAAACACCATTTGATACGCTTTACTCATTTCAAAATCATCATTAATTGAAATCGTAAATGTTTTGACAGGAAATTGTTAATTAAACACTATTTACATATATTTGTGATCATTTAATTTAAAGTAATAAAAACAAAACTTTTAATAAATCATTTGTTACCTCTATTTACATAAATTACTATGAAATACTGGTTTTAGACATTGCATTAAAGTGAGTCACGCTATTATTTGCATATTACGCACTAACATAGAATTATATTAATATTTAAATCCATTACGACCCGATATAGAGAATAATTCGTATTGTATATTAATGACATAACACTCATTGTGTAGGAAATTCAATTGTATACATTCGATACAATTCATTGTTTATGGAGACTCATGATAATGATAATTAATCGATTGATAATGTGTGACTAAAATACGTGATTTGTTAATTAACTTAACATATGCATTCATTCGGAACACTATTATAATAGGGATATCGAAATGAAATTATAAAAATAATGACGTTTGTGGCGTTTGTCCAATTCTTATGGTGGAACCATACATTTGCACGAATGACATTTTTGAAAAATTATAATTATAAATAATAATAATAAAAATAATAATAATAATAATACTCTATACCATTTCAGTACCCTTTAATAGCATAATTAAATGTTCAATAATTCCTGAAATTATAGGGATAAAACTAAGCATTATGTTTATAATGAGTCAGAAGGTTCATAATAAAGAAAATACCTGAAAATAGCTGATACCGGATTATTGAACCGAATGAGTTCATGGATATGAATTATTACTATGGTTGTGATACAATTTAATGTATTTGAATTTATTAAAATATTGAACTGATAAAATTGATTGATATGACTGAAAATTTTAATATAAATTACATGTGATTACAAAATTTTGATGATTATCAAATATAATTTAATATATTTATTTTTTAAAACTCTATTATCTCTGTATAGAGACTATTGAATTTATATTTTTTAAATCAGAGACTAATTAGATTCGTTGTTCTTTATAAACGTTTAAACTGCGGAGAAAGACTATAAATACATTTGAATTATTTAACCATAACCATATCCATGTCCGTGTCCACCGAATCCACCATAACCACCATGTTTTCCAAGCCCATGTCCAAGACCATAGCCACCATAACCAAGTCCGTGACCGCCGTAACCACCACCGTAACCGCCAAGTCCATGACCGCCGTAACCACCACCGTAACCGCCAAGTCCATGGCCGCCAAACTTTCCGAAACCGCCATGTCCAATACCATGTTTAATAGTGGTTCCATACCCGAAATGACGACCGACGGGATACCCGTATCCACCGTAACCGCCATGACCATAGCCACCACCACCGTATCCTAAATAAAGTTGAAGTAATCAATGAGTATTCACATGAAAAGATACACTCGAAAATCATTTATTCTCTAACTAATTATTTAATACAAAATTTGAATTGATTTGCATGTTCATCAATCGATAAGATTATGAAAAAATTAAATTAATTATCGAAAAAATAGGGAATGTATATTATTAATAAAATTGAACACACAAGAGTTATACTATGAAATCACATACCGAGTCCATATCCATGTCCGCCCGCAAATGTCATGACAGCGGTTATCGACAAAATAACAAAAACAAAAAATGCTTTCATTTTCAATTATTTGATTTAAGTTTCGAATACAATTGAAGTAATCCAAAAGTGCAACAATCGAATGAATGACAAATGCACCAGAATTTGGCAGCTTTTATAGGTTTATGGGCGTTTAAAGTATTGTCTCATGATAATAATGAACGTAGACATTGATTATAGCAAATCATAATGCCTCATGATGAGGACAATTTTTAAATTCGGTCAAATACTGAATGCGCGGCACGGTACGTCTTCGAAGGTCAGTCTTTTAAAGGCAATGCGCTGTATATATGCATTAGCTTTAGCTTAAACCCTATAAGATTTAGTGTAAGCTTAACATAAGGCCACACCCGTGTGATACATAACCTCGAATTTATTAGAAAAGTAAGAGTTTAAGTCTAATTTAATGGTAATTTCGTTGTCCACTGACACCGCCGAATATCCCAAAGCTAATCTCTTAGACCCACATATTGTTAAACATTAGATTTTAGGATCAATTGTATAATCTATGAGTTGTTTATTCTCAATGAAACCCTACACAATCAGGTATAACTTTAATTACTATGACCCTCTTTATGTTTTATTATACTTTTTAAAGGGAAACATTTTAGAAACGGTATTCATTGTGTAACATCCTTTATTTTGAAATATATAAATGACACATTTCAAGGTCATTTCATAGACAATTTAAAGCGGGTAAAAGAGAATCAATTGTTCTATTATTAGAATTGTTGCGACATTCATGCGAATTGTTATCGATATGAGCGTAAATTAAATTTAGATGTGTGCATTAATCGAACATAAATTGGAAGGAAGTGGAATGCGAACCCTTCAATTATCCCCTTTTAGCAACTTTATGATTTAGTTGATTGATTAAGCATTAAGTATGCGTTCTTAAGAAATCATTGTTCTGAATTTCTCAATATTTTAGTATAAGGATATACTTAACTGCTAAGGGAATGTCCCATAACCTGTTAAGTGTGGAGATATCATTTCAGGAAAGGGTTATCTATTTTTTGAATTACAATGTCGTTACAAAAATCTCATATGATGTGTCAAATTTTTTAAACTCTATAAAAGTTCAGGTCACACAACAATTTTATCACAGACAAAATGTTTATTAATCTAAAAGACAATAATTTTTGTTTTTTGTGTTTTTAGTATTCCTTAACATGCGTCAAAATGTAGATATTTAATTCCTTAATCTTTTCAAATGATTATAATTAACACGCACTTCTGTGCTACAAATTTAATGAAAACCCTATCATAAGTTCTCAAATTGTTCCGTTATTACGTTAACGGTTTCAGTTATTAAATAAAATATCACATATAATTAGATTATCTAAGGTTACAGTTGTGTAAAAGTTATAAGGAAATTATTTTTAAAATTTTCTCATTAAATAGTATTAAAGAATTTATAGAGTTTAAGTTTAAGTTCAATATTTTTCAAGTGTTTTATACGAACAAAAATAATGTAAATTTCATTAAATGAATAATTTTGATTTAAATAAATAATTTAATAAATAATTCTTAAAATTTACGCAAATTTCTTCATGTGATGACATATAATTAATTATATTTAATTTAATTATAAATCAGGTACGGCATTGACACGTGTCTCTTAACAAAAAAATTTTATGACCGAATTTTTAAAAATTGATTAATAAAAATAAAAAATAAAAAAATTAATAATTAATATATATTTAAATATTTCAACACAAAAGTTATGTCATTTTTATGCTAAATTTGTATGAAAATTCATGACATAATTCAATATTATTTATTAATTTGTATTACAAATGTGGTAATTACATATGTTGGTTTATTCAAAAGAAAAGAATTTTTTCAGTGACAAATGTTCTGCCTCAGGCTATAAATATTAGTATCACGGTACAGCTATTGTAATGAGTTATACAATAATTATTTAACATTTAACTAAAGATTATATAATTCGTAAACACTTAACACAAAACATATTAAATTTTCCCGATTTAAATTTGCCATACATAAACATTGACCATTGAAAAACATTCTTATTGATGATATTCTAATGAATCTCTTCGCAAATTTCTATAATAATATCACAGTGAATATACGGATCATCATAAACACGTGCTTTTAAAATGTAAACATAAATAATATAATGATATGAAAATATGACATTTGTACTGTTATCGCGAAGAATCATTACACAATATTATCATAAACAATTTGTGTGTTCATTGAGGACATTAGTTTTGGGCATAGAAACATCATGTGACGAAACGGGTGTCGCAATTGTGTCCGAAAATGGCAAAATCATCGCTGAGGAATGCAATTCTCAGCTTCAGATGCATTTGGACAACGGTGGGATTATACCGCCCGTCGCTAGAGCATTGCATGTTAAACATATCGATAATACAGTAAGAAATGTCATTCAACAATCGGGTATTGCGCCGCAACAATTGTCCGCAATTGCGGTAACGACAAAACCGGGACTGCCCCTGTCATTGATTATCGGGAAAAATTATGGAAAATCATTGGCAATGAAATACTCGTTACCGGTGATTCCGATTCACCATATGGAAGCACATGCATTGGTGCCGATGATCGACAATGATGAACTGCAATTCCCGTTTCTGACTCTACTCATTTCCGGTGGTCACTGTCTTTTGGCCATTGTTAAAGGGATTAATCAATTTTTACTTTTGGGTAATTTTAGTATTTCTATTTTGGAATTAAATCATTATTAAATGATATCCTACCAAAGGTCAGTCACGTGATGATGCACCGGGAGATATATTGGATAAAACTGCACGAAGACTTAAACTGAAGAATATCGGCGATCCTTTCAATAGGATTAGCGGCGGATCTTCAATTGAATATATTAGTAAATTCGGAAATCCGTTAAAATATTTTAACCACCATAATATACTTCCATTGAGGTACACACAGACATGTGATTTTAGTTTCGCCGGATTTAATGGACTGACAAATAAATTGATATTTGAATTAGAAAATGAACAGAATCTCGATCCTGATGATGTACTGCCACAAGCGGCTGATATCGCCGCATCACTGCAGCACGTAATTACTATTTATTTACTTAAAAGGCTTTCGCGTGCATTGAAATATATTGATTTAACCATGGATAATGCAATCGACGGACGTCCGATTAATAAGTTAGTGATTAGTGGAGGATGCGCGTGCAATAATTACATCACAAGTGCTATAAGAAAGTATTGTCAGACTCAAGGATTTCAAGTTATTGTTCCTCCGAAAAAATTGTGCACTGATAATGGAATTATGATCGCGTGGAATGGGGTTTTGAAGTTAAAGTATGAAAAGGAATTCCCTGAAATGATATGCCGAACTGAAAGTGAAATCCTTAAGATCGATATCGAAGGTAAAGCTCCGTTCGGTGATGATATTAGTTTAAAAGTCTCAGACTATGGTATTACGCAATCAAAAATTAATTTTAATGAAATTTTTGGACATTCGATTGCTCAAAGCGATTAGAATATTATATTTGTTTTGAAAGTTTTGTTTATATTAAATTAATTGCATTAAATAATAGTAATTGAACTGCTGTAAGTATAATATTTTGAATCATAAAAGAAAAAACAACGGTATTAAAACTGATCAGAAATGATTGATTATCATTTAAGACTTTCGAATTGTTTTGTTATGCATATTATGAAATAAAAACATTTCTATGAATATTAATCTGAATTTATTTTATTATATTCTCATGAGAATAGAAATTTTAATATCAATATAATTCAAATCACGATTTCAATTAGAAAATTAATTTAAATATAATTATTTAAATATAATATAAATATAATATTATTTAAATATAATTATTATATAATTATTCTGATCTGAATCGGTACGGAATGACACTGTTATTAAAGCAGTTTTATGTATTATTTTTTGAATAGTTTTGAACTTACACTTGAGTTTTGAACTTACACTTGAGTTTCATTTTTCTTTTCTTAATATTTAGTATCGGATTCAATTAATAAATGAGTTACGAATCGTGAGTAATTAAGAGACTAATAAAATTGAATTGAATTATTTTCTCAATTATATAAACAAATAAATATTCTAATATCTCAAAGCATCACATATATCGTATCGGCTCAAAATCTTTACGATTGTAATTCTATTCCATCTCAATAATCATTATTATCGATAATATCGGTAATTAACATTAACATTCAAATTTTTAAGGTCAAAATTTTTAGGGCATATCAATTACAATTACAATTTATTCAAAGTTTATATAAAACATGTTTATTGATAATAAAATGATAATGAAATAAATATAATTTC
>LBFL01010553.1:7756-20172 GCA_000988845.1 Hypochthonius rufulus
GGGGGAGGGGGGGTCAGGATTTTTCAAAATTCTTGGAGGGGATTGACCCCTACCCAACCCCTTTGCCGAATACTGATATTTACAATATTAAAATATCAAAGTTCTGCCGATTTATGTGATATTCTGTTTAAATTCCGGTTAAATCAATATAATGTGACTCTTTTTGAAACTGTTTGTGTCATTTAAATCGGCATCGCATTGTATTTTAATACTTAAATTTTATTGTTATGATACATACCGATATGATTCAGATTTGTTAATCATAATCCAATTCCACTCCTTTTTTAACCCAAAAATTGGTGCCGATTGTAGCGTTTCAATAATTAATAATCCGCAATTCCAATTGAAGTTTTCATAAATTAATTTCATCGAAAGATTTATAAATGCAATAATTTGTTGACATTTCGTTTCACACGTAACATTACAATCAATGGTATCATTTATTAATTGTTGCATCAGATGATTCACCTTTACTATTGTATATACCGATGGGCAATTTTTTACCGAATTTTTTCCAATTAACAGTGATGCGATTTCCGATACTTTTAATTGATCATACAACTTTTGGTCGATGCTACAAATGGTCTCGCATATTCTGTTGACATTACCATTCGATTTGTTGCAAATGAAATCATAAAAATCGATAATTAATTTAAAGATATCGGAACTCACAGATGCAAACAGTGATTCTTCATAAATATTGCTTTTGGAGTTAAGAAAATTGAAATTTTCAGGATGATAATTTAAGTTATTTTTGGTTAAATTAAAATCATCGTGAGAAATCATTTTCTGTTCATTATAATTATGTTCAAAATTCAAGTCAAAAGTTCTTTTCGATAAACTGATATCAGATGAATATCTTCTCAGAGGCATCGAAAATTTCTGATTCAATAATAACTTTAATTTCAATTGAGGATCCGTTTGGAGAAAATGATATGCATTTTTATTAAAATCAACACTTATGCTTTTGACTTTTAATAAATCTGACTTTTTAATTCCTTCAGATGATGATAATTGAGGTGATGATAATTGTTTAGACATTCTTGAACCATGAACATTGTTATTACCATCGATGGTAAAGATCGTCGCATTTCCATTCGTATTGATAAATGATGTTTCTTCATCTGAATTGGAAAAATGCAAATTCACCGGTGATTCTTTCTTATTAATCAAACGATTGTTGGAGACATGTAAATTGACTTTTCCGTTGTGAAAAAATTTTGCCGCAAATTTTTCGACATTAAATAACTTTTGAAGAGTATTATTTCGTCGATTTAAAAAATATTCGTCATTTTCCAACTGATAAATGACTTTTCCGTTATTACCATTGATTGGCATTAATTCGAGATTTGTAACTGATAATGTTTCCATATTTATTTATAATTATTTATTTATATTTATTTATAATTAATATTTGACACACAAAATTTTTTATTTTGACTTAAGATCTGATATTGAATTATATTCAAAATATTTAAAGTGAATTATTCATAAATCACATGCGTGAAGACCCAATGATTTGAATGATTTATGGAAATATTAGAAAATTCATTTAAAAATCACTAAACCATAGAAAATTACATTAAAAATTTCTTATTATGAGTAAAACTAAATTATAATAATTGCATATCATAACCTTGACAATGAATGCGTGAGACATTTCCATATATTTTAGATTAATTTTAAATTCTAGATATTGTCGCATAAAATTTTATAAATTTACAAGTTAAATCAATTATACAATTAATGAATGCATACAAATGATAGAAAATAAATATGCGAATATGGTAAATAAAATTATCATTACTAAAGCCAATAAAAGCCCAAAAATTCATAAAATCTTAAAAATCACATATTCAGTTCAATAAAAAACAAAAGCGTAATTTAAAAGATTCAATGCAACAATGGGCGTAATCAGTGATCGCCAAAGGAGGGGTGCGAAAATGAAAATTCTCTGAAAAAAGCTCTGAAAATCAGGGACCCCCGTCCCCAAAAAATTGCAAAAATGATAAAATTGCTAAAGAAAAATGCATAAAAAAGTGAATAGTTGACCAAAACTAAGATAAATTGGGACCCCCTCCTAGAAAATTCTGAAAAAGTTAGATCTGCACCCCCCCCTTGGTGATCACTGGGCGTAATTACTGTGATGATAGCGTATGCAATCAAATAGCTTGCAAAGGTTGCTTACATATTATTGTATAACACACAACAGTATAAAAAAGCTAGATTAATACAATGTGTTTCCATGGATTTTCACTTTTAAAAATATAAAACGTGTCAATATAGTGTGTGGCATTTCGTTGTTTCTTTTGTGTAAATTTTGTTTATTTTTTGTTCATTAATAACTCATCAGTTTCCTCTTTCATCACTTAATGATTAAATAATTTACACAATTTATTTCCTGACAATTCCCACAGAATAAATAAATATGTTTCATGTTTAGATTCGATTAAATTTTCTTCATTATCATAAATGATTGATATTCACAGTGAAAGCACAAAAGATTCAGAATAAAAGATTCAGATAAAGAATAAAAAGGATTTTCATTATTTAAAAAATAACAATAAATGTAATACGTCAACAGTTATCACACAATGAAATCACATGTAAATTATGCTTTTATATTTCAATTTAATTAAAATTTAGTTAATTTAGTGTTTATCGTGTGTATTCCGAAATCGGAGTTTATTTAAAATGACACAATTAAAGTTTTAAAAAACTTAATTTTCATCATAAGAGAAATAATCTTTTATAAAAGAATGTGATTTTATTAAAATTATTATAGTAAATTATAAATTTCTAATAATATTAAATGTTTAATTTTTATTTGAAATAATCTTTGAATAGAAAAGTACATTCAAATGTCTATTCTATTATAAAAGAATATAAATTGACATTTCCATATGTTTTATTAAAAATTATTTATTTTAATTGAATTTATTCTAATTATTCTATAATTAATGTGGTGACGCCCATTCAATGACCGCTGAAAATGTATTTGTTAATGCCAAAATGACCGATAAATTCAACAATTGAATCCATAAGGGCTGTTCTTTCATGGCTTTCGATAACCCCATTGAAATGCATGCGATCACCGCAATTGAACCGACAGAAATTATTATTAAATTTACTGCGATACATGAAAACAAAAATATCGATATAATTATTATTATGATACGCGTATTATTAACAATAAAAGTAAAATAAATGAACTCACATCGCGCCATCCAAACATTATACGCGTACGATGCGATGATCTCTTCACCATTTTTAGGCAGAGTACCGCCGTAATATCCTCCCGAAAGATATATGTGATAAATCATATAAAATAAATAACACAATGAAAATATTGGGACAATTTGTAGAACCATTTTAATAGTCTTAACGAAAAGTGATTCGTTCATTATTATTTAATTTAATGAATCTTTAATTATAAAACAAAATTTAGCAAAAAATTGCAATAAAATTTGTTATACTCAAATCGCAATAATAAACTTCTGAAGTCTTATACCTAATAATGGATTAAAATGTAATATTTTCCCTAAATGTGACTATTATTTTTGTCCTTCAAAAGTAATTCCAATAAATTATTATGATCATATTAATTTATACAATACATTTGCGCTGTTATTTCATTATAAGAGGTGTTTCATAAGGAAAATTCGGTTAAAAATTAACTCGAAACGTCACAATATGGCACTATCCCATAATACAATGAAAGATTTATTAAGGGATAAGCTTAATATTGAATTATCTTCTAAATTATAAGGAAATACTTTTGTATATAATTTTATAATTGAAATCCCATTTATGATGCAGATAATCAAAGGTCATAAGTATTTGCTTAAAATTATGTGGAATTTGGCTCTATACTTATGTCTGAATTAATAAATAGTGTCTTATGATGTCCATGTTTTTGGTCATACCAATAATTGGTATTATTATACTCAATTATAGTTTAAAGTGATCTTTCATGGGAGTGATTCTATAATTTTTTAATAATTTTGATGACGTTTAGAGTCCTATAATGGTCTGTCCGATTTTATGCTTCAATGACTTTGGCATTTTACAATTAAATTTAATACAAATAAAGTAAGCATATGTTTACGCATATTTATGCATAAGAAAATGTTAATAAATATTATTATTATCGATTTTACTTAATTACAAATACTGTTATTTAATTAAAATTATAGTATTTGAAGGGTCAAATAATCAGCCATTATTTGATTGTCCGAATGTCTTTATGTTTTGTATTTTTGATAATGATTTTTTTTAACTTTCGACAATAAAATGAATATATGACTCGTATATTATGAGTAGGAATTTACTGATTGTCTCAATAATTGCTAAAAGTAGTTACTTAAGTAAATGAAAAGTTATTCATGTGTGCATTCGATAGATGAGTTAATATTAACAAAGAGGTCATTAATAACAATTTCAACACAAAAGAATGATTCATTCATTTATTTAGTGAAAGTCAATTGCCAAATGATTGTAAATTATAATTGAAAAAATAAAATAATTATAATAAACAGTACTCGCCAGGGGTGGGATTGTGCAGGGGTCAAGAGCCAGAACTCTCCCACTTAGAAAATTGGAGGGAAAATACTCCTGACCCCTCCCCCTGACCTGTCCCCACCAAGTCTAGCAAATCTGGTGAATACTGATAATAAATAAAATTTTAAAGAATATTTAAATCATTCCAGAATTTATAGATTGCATATTCATGTCACATGAATAATGTTAACACTGAAATATCACATGCAATAAAATCTAAAGATGATTTAGAGTTAAGAATGTCCGATCAAACAATAGAAAACACTTAACGAGACAAAAGTTGTCACACAATTCAGAAATGGATTTGGTTAATCCTCAAAATGAGTATATCAATCACTTAATGCAAACTAAAACTATAGCCAAAGAATAAAAGACAATAGTTTAAAGCGATTAATAAAATACTTTAAACACACATTCAATTAACGATTGAATTTAGCGTTTAATTGAAAAGGAAACGTTTAATTAAGAAAATGGAAATTAAAGCACTCGAAACTGAATTTCATAAAATCGGAATGACATACCGCATCACCGTTAATAAATCAGTTCATTTAGAAATTACACTCTTTTTATTAGTATTAATGTTAATTATTTATTACCATGTTTCTCAATCACTTAATTGTAGGTTCATGATCAGTGTCAGAATATTTACTGTTAACGCTTATCACATGAGATTAACAAAAAGATTTTACGAGTTATTCATTTAGAATTTTTTTTTAATTTTCATGATTTATAATTTTCCTAATAAATTAGGACGTTCATGAATTAGGGTCAATGGAGTTCTGTAATTGTGTTGTTTAATTATGTGTTACGTTCGTAAATGTATGTTTACTGTAATTGACTATAACCAATGGGTTAATGTAAGTGTATATTTAGCATGTTTTTATTGAACATCACTTAAAGAGAGATGTAAATATTTCTTATGATGAAAAACCCGGATCTATAGAAATGTTAAGTAAAAAATTTTAAATTTGAGATGTAAAAAATTGTGTTTAATTCATGTATGTGCGTCATCCGTTGTAAAATAATTTCTTATTAAATGTGTTTATAAAGAAAATAAATATATTGAGTTTAATTATAATAAAATTAAATACGTTAAAATGTTTAAATACATTAATGAATAAATAATAATTAATATTTACAATGGTGTAATCTCTGCATTAACAATTCAATAGAAAATGTTTTAATGTCCTTAAAATGGTAAAAGTTAAATATTGAAATAATATATATAATTTTAAATATTATAATAATTATATTAATCCGATGATATCAAAATAATTGTGTCCCGAGATTAGCATACAGCGCGGTTATAACATTCACATGAGAAGACATAATCATGTTCAATACAAAATGCTAGTGTATAAGAAGTGTATTAGATTTTTACCATAATGTAAAAATTGTTTAAATATTATAATTTTATAATTTATCAAATATTACAAATCATTTGAAAAATGCATTTAAATTTATTTATTTTATTTAAAATACTAAAATTGAATTTATAAGTAAATTACGTTAAATGAATACTGCTGAATTATTATTGCTTATATCGGGATTAGACCATTTCAAAGTATGGAAATGCTTATTTTTTTCCCTATGAGATATGAGATATCACTAAGGAACTTAGGATGTGTCCGATTCTGACTATTGCAAGAAGAATGGGCCCATGTTGTGTTGCTTATTTTTGCCTATTTTCTAATTAAAATTTCAAAAAATAAATATGCAAAAATTGATTAAAAATTGGAGAATAGCATATAATAGCATAATTTCGTTGATGTGCTTATAAATATGCATTGAAATGCTTATTTTTTCGTTTTAAGAGCTTATTTTTGTCAGACTTTTGCCATAAAATGAGATGCTCTAATCGGGATAAATAATACCCAGAACTATTAGGGGTGTTGGGAAATTTTCCAATTGACATTATTATATTCCTAAATAGTTACTATAGTTACTTTAAATAAACACTTTAAACAAACAAATATGAGTATATTTAATTTTTTCACAATTAATTAAAAATATTTTCCGCGGATTATGTAATGCAGAGGTTGTATTTTCACTAAAATTCCCCTTTTTCCTCATCCAACACTAAGATTCTACAAGTAAAAGCTGATGTAATTTTGTACTCGACCATAGTTAAGGATCAGGTTATTGCAGTATCATTTCACTTAATGCAATGGTAATGGTGTTCCCATTTTTTCATAAAAATTGTTTAGTTTAAAGCGCATTTAACTTTTTGTTGCGTTTTTAGTGTTTAGATATTGATTATTTACAATTTTTAAAAAATTATTTAATTATTTATTATTTATGTGAATTACTTTTTAGTCTTTTTATAGTATCGATAATCTTAAGTTATCGTTAATATAATGTCAGAAAATAATTCATTTTCATCATCATCATCATCATCATCATTTGAAGTGACTTCACACTCATGGAAATATTACATGTATCAGTATTGGATTGACGAATGTGATCCCCGCACGAAACAATACTTTTTGGCAAAGGGAGGACCTCAGGTCGTGGCTATAATTATGTCATCGTACTTTATATTTGTAACTGTAATCGGCCCGCGGTTTATGAAAAATCGAAGACCGTTTGAATTGAGGCACATAATGATGGTATATAATATATTTATGGTTGTGTCAAACGCATACTTTTTCGTAGAGTCACTCAAATGGCTCGAGTATGGGAGGCGCATCTTTGAATTCCAATTCCCGTCGCGTGACGATTTTTCGCCTCACACTTTGGATATGATTAATTCGACATATTATTATTATTTAACTAAATTTGTGGATCTTTTGGATACGATATTTTTTGTTTTGCGAAAAAAGAATTCTCAAATCACATTCCTCCATCTCTATCATCACACAATGGTTCCGATATTGGGATACGCCGCGATGATCTTAGCCCCGACATGTCAACCTTTGGCATTCTTCGCTGTGCTCAATTCATTAGTCCACGTGATTATGTACTCATATTATGCTCTCGCAGCGTTTGGGCCAAAGATTCAGAAATACTTATGGTGGAAAAAGTATATCACTCAAATACAATTAATTCAATTCGGGTTATTAATTAGTTACGGTGTAATGAACGCAATGTTCACCTCCGGTTGGCCGATGGGTCTGTACATCATTGGATGGGTTCAGAATCCCTTTTTCTTTTTATTGTTTTATGATTTTTATAAAAAGGAATATAATCGTAGAAATAAAAAAATGACGTAAATTTATTTGAATATTTTAAATCACAAATCTTTTTGCATATGAATTTATTTGTTTTATTTCATATTTACTATTGTGTTACAAACCCTAATGATAATTACAAAAATATTCCGTATTAAATTTATTTTTAATGGATTATGCGTGAAATTTTATTGTATAAATTAAATATTATGGGGTAAAACAAATTAAATTATAATATTTAACGACAATGGAAAATTCATATTTAGCGACAATGGAAAATTCATATTTAAAGGCACAAAATACCGAGTGAATAATTCAGTGTGAGGATCATTAACACCATAATTAAATAGAAAAAAATAGACGCCGCACGATGAATAATGCACTCTGTATTCGCAATGAAATACTAAAAAAGTGATTATTTTGATTTCGTTTTACAATGATTATAATTATAATTGAAATTATTATTAAAAGTATCGTTTTCAATACAATTATCAAATTGATTAATCTTTTTATACTCCGATGATGTTCTATTAATGTATACATTACGATAGAACTGATAGAACAGAGCAAAAAATATCGGAGGCTGCGAATGCATCATTATTATTATATAAAGTGGAAAATCTCGTTGATTAAGTGTACAGTAAAGTCCATAACCGCCGTATATTAGAAACTGATAGATTTGCAATTGCGTGAGATAACGTTTCCACCACAGGTATGGCTTTATGCGGGGTCCAAATGCTGAAAGTCCATAATATGTGTACATTAACGTGTGAATTAATGAGTTGCAAATTGTGAAAATACCGAACGGTTTAACTGTCGGCGTTAATCTAAATAAAAACCATCCCAATACTGGGACCGTACCGTGGTGGTAGAGATGAAGAAATGTCACGTGACTCTGCTTCTTTCGGAGTACAAAGAATACAGTGTCCAAAAGATCTGCAAATTTTGACCAATAATAGAGGTTTACAGCGTTTATCTGCCAAAGAGTGGACGGTGAACGGTCAGTATAGTCAATTGACATGGCATTAGATTCAAATAATGCGAGACCATAATTAAGATATGACATCGAACATATGAAAAAGTATGCATTCGCCAATACCATTAGGAAATTGTATACAATAATTAACGGTCGGAGTTGAAATGCTTCACGTGACTTCATCCATAATGGACCTACAATTTTGGCAAATAAAAAGTAACTGATGATTATCACAAACATTGGCATAGGACCATATTTTAGGAGAAATAAGTGATTCACACGATCATCACCGATATCATTCCAAAATTGGACCATTAAATAATTTATTGATATATACGAATATGAATTGACATGAGAATGATTGGACATGATCAGTATAAAACTGTTCTGTTTAATATGATCCGATTTAAGAGATTTTTATTGATAAATTTTATAACTAAAAATATAATTTTATTTTAGGAATCACCGTCCTGATCCTGAAAATAGAGGTAATCGAATGGTGCTGTGATAATAGAGAACAGTCCAATTGAGACTAATATTAAGAATGACCAATTGTAGTGCTCTTTGAATGCACTGTAAGACTAATGACACTCATAATAAGAAAGAAGTTTCTTAACCTTAACTTTGATCTTTCCTTTAAAGATCAAAGTCATGGTTCATAATGTAATACTTTCGCTTTCACAAAAATCGGTACCAAAGAATTCAATTTGTATTTAAAGTAATGTATTATGTAAAAACGGGTTCAAAAGGACACCCTATAGTGTTGAACCACTTACACAATGTCATCGATTTGTATATGGTTATATTCACCTTTTAAAATTAGAATATACTGTATTTTATTATGTTCCTAAACCCCCATAACTCGAACTCATTTATGCCTTAAAATATCTTTTTTGACACGCATAATCTTTTGAATATTCTTTCTGCGATCATATTGTTTGAGATTTCAGTCGTACGAAAACCCCCGTAACTTAACAAGTGATTGATAAAAATTATATTCACGTTATATAATTCATATGATTTTAATTCAGAGAGTGTCATATTTACCTATTTATGGATGAAGTGTGTTATTGTACAGCACTTATAAATATTTTTTTAATTTTATAAATTAATAATATTTATTTGTTTCGGAAATTTTAATTGATTATCCCGAAACGCTTTTAATGTGAAAATAATGAACAATTCGCAATCGGAAAATACAAAATTTAATAATATTTATCGGAACGCAATTAAAAAATTCAGTCATAATATGTAAATTATCAGGGAAATTCCATTAATGATAGTATGTGATACGTCAACACACAACACGATTTCTCGTGAATTCAACAATCAAATGAATTACATTATTTGTGATTGACAATGACAGAGCATAACAAAAAAACGGATATACTTTTGGTGAGGGTACGGGTCACTAAACCACAACTTCCATTGTCAATCACTGGTCTCTTATTTATATAAATATAAAAGAAGAATACAAAAGTGATCTCAAAGTTGTGGTGACCTCTAAAAATGAAGATCAATGTCATCGATAAATCAACTAAAGAATGACCGAAATAATAAAAACATTTTTAGTAAAATGTGAATTCGAAAATTGCAAATTACAATGATTATTAACATAAAATTATTATAAATTTAATAAAGAAATTTGCGGTTTCATCATAACTCATTAATTACCTGAGGCATAATATGTGATCAGCATTATCATAAAAACCGTGTTTATCATTATTAATTTAATACCTCAGATCCGAATTGCGTAAAGTAATGTAATATTCTTTAATGATAAGGAAATTTCGCAAAAAATGCTAAACGTGGGGTTTTTGGGTATTATTATTGACATTCCTTTGCGGGCTTTTGGATAGTGAAAGCTGATGCCGGTTAATACAGTCAGTTAAGGCTATAATTTTAATGATAATCATAGAAAGAGAATCTTTTGAGGGATTTCCAAATTATTTTTTATGCAATGGTAGTACCACTATGGTAAAGGCAGAGATATATAAATAAATGTCTCACCACTGATTCTTAAATTAAACAAAACTGATCTGAAATCAGATCGTTTAGTAAATAATTGACAGTATTATTAGTATAATGACAGTATTAATATTATAATATTTTTGAACATTGAATATGATTGAGCCACGAGTTGATTCTAATCTTTCATTGTCATTGTCATGTAATGTGACAGATTTTAAAAACCATATTGACAATGAACCAATTTCATGGACATATTATGTAAACTCATATTGGAAAAACAATTGCGATCCCCGAGTACGTCATCTGCCATTGTTGGACACACCATGGTCTACACTCAGCATTATTTTTGGTTATTTAATATTTGTTACATATTTGGGTCCGAAATTTATGAATAATAAAGAGCCATTCTCAATGCGAAAACCGATGCTGATTTACAACATTTCAATGGTGATGATTAATAGTTATTTCTTAATGGAGTCGATTGTCTGTCTGCAGTACGGCCTCAGATTACTTAATGTTCATTTCCCATCGCGAAATGATTATTCACCGTTCTCAATGCGGATGATAAATTCGGCATTTTTATATTTCTGTACCAAATTCATTGATTTAATGGACACCGTATTCTTTGTGATGCGTAAAAAGTATTCTCAAATAACACCCCTCCATGTGTATCATCACGCGACGGTCCCTATGCTCGGATGGTTGGCGATGAAAATCGGTCCGACGACACCCGCAATATACTTATTCGCAGCTATTAATTCATTGGTACATGTAATAATGTACTCGTATTACGCTCTTTCGGCACTCGGTCCTGAGGTACAAAAATACTTATGGTGGAAGCGTTACATCACTCAATTACAATTAATGCAGTTTATTATTCTCGGCATTTACGGTGTACTTTTAGCGGCATTTCAAACCGGTTATGATCCCATATTCTTCTGTTTGGGCTTTGTTCAGCCTCCGATATTCTTTTGGATGTTTTATGACTTTTATTGTCAATCGTATCGTAACTCTAAGAAATTGAATTAATAATAATGATTTCATTGTATTTGTAATTAAATGCACTATTTTTGTATATTATTTCATTAATTTAAATAAATGTATTCGATTTTAATCAATATTTTTCAATTAAAATTATTTAATTTCATCAATTGCAGTGTGGCAATTATAACTCTTAAAAAAGCTCCGAATCAAAATTTATTATTTAATTAATGGGGTTCCACACGAGTTTTAAGAAATTGCGGGGACATTATTTAATGTAAAAGATGTTCAAAATGCTTTATAATTTACTAATTGATTAAGAATAATTTTGTATTATATTATACATCGTATGGTCATTGCCATTGCCCATCCCTTCTAATAACCCGGGGAATTCCCGGCGGTGCCCAGTCACAAACATCTCTGTGAATCCCCAAAAAATTTCAATCGCTACACCCGCGAACACATAGAGGGGTATATACGTATATACGTCTGTAAAGTCCGGGGGTGACGGATGTTTAATAAAAATCCTTTTCTGTAATTGCAAAACTCTCCGAAAATTCCCCTTTTATATTACTAATTAAATTATTCGTGCAAAAACTTACTTTTTATAAAATAGTATTTCTGGGATTTTAGAGGGCTTAAGAATTGTAAACAAAATTCACTCATTAGTAATAAATAATTACTTAACATGAATGTTTATGACTCCATAACAATTCATAACAATTTTAAGTATCATATTTATTTAACTTAATTATAGT
>LBFL01010617.1:0-16876 GCA_000988845.1 Hypochthonius rufulus
AAACATTTTAGTAAGAAATACATTGTACATTGTTGCGTGCGGATATATTGAAGTATCGGAACGGAGTCTCGCTTTTTGAACACGAATAAATCCCCATAAATAATAAACATAACTTATGCATAAGAGAATACTGAAATATCGATAATTGATATAAAAAACACATTTGAATATGATATTTTATAATATGAAAATCCTATTGAATCAGGGATTTAAATTTTCATAAATTTATATTCAAAAATATAATACATTTTGAAAATACCCGAATAAATTTAAAACAAAAGCATAGAAAAGGAACAAAAAATAAGTCTATACTTATGAATGTTCATCTTTAATGTATGGCGGGTCTTTACTTTCAGGAGTATATTATATTATTACACCGGAAATAACTAAACCCACTAATTATGTTATATCATATATCACAACAATTTTTATTATCTAAATTTAGAAAAAACTTCAAATTTAATTAAATAAATGTAAATATTGAATTTCAACTAAAAATAAATGAGTATACACACAGTATATACACAGACAAATACTAAATTACTGACCCCAAACATTTTTGGACCGAAAAATTTCACATTTTTGTAATGACATTAAATTGTAATATGATAAAAAAGCTTTCAGTATATGTAATTGAATATATTCCGTACCATTTAAGTCCGAGAGGGAACATAGCATATGCGGAAAACACGATAAATATAATGTACCAGGTCGCACCAACAGATTGACGTACCAATTTCTCCTCCGAATTTAATCCGATTGTGAATTGTCCTAAAATGAGATCATCTAGTATAATATATTTATATTATATATATATATATATATATATGTATTTATATATATTATTATTATTATGGTTTTGATGCGATGCAATAACATCGATGGCATAAATCTAAATATACTCGACAATAATAATACTGATAATTTGTGATGTATATATATATGGTGTATATTGGATGCATCTATGACCTGTCGTTATCTGTTTGTAAATGTCAGGTAATAAAAGTGATGGTGTGACAAACCTTGGACATTGAAGATGACCCATGTAAATATAGCCCCTAAATGTAGGTAATTATTAGCGAATTGTTTCCAGCATGTGATTAAACAGATGACCGATACATTAACCACGAACCATGGGATATCGTAAAGAGTGCGAAATTTGAGTCTCTCATTGTGATCACTGAGAGCGTATATGATGAGCATAACGAGTTTCAACAGTATATCGATAACATTAAGTATTACAAGAGATTTTTGCCGCTGTCGATGCGAGTATCTTTGATAAGCTGCCTCTAAGTGACTATCTTTGAAGTCATTTGTTAACTTTGGTAATAAAATCCCCTTATAATTGAAGGTCCAATCATCAGCAGCAAAGTATAACGTCGGTGTAGCACTTGAGGGTCTTTCAATGATAGGGTCTTTAGCAGCGATAGGAACTGCGGTGGCAGCTGTAGCGGTGTTAACCTGAAAATTTCGCGATAATGTATCACTATCATCCCTGATTTTACCATTTCGCACTTCAGTAACTCGACTCACGGAAACCGTTGGAATTATTGATACGGTTTCGACACTTAAACTGTTTGTTTTGTTCCCTTTCGATTGATCTTCACTAAAATCTTCAATGGTGATTTGCAGCTGATTTGTCGTGCCTCCCAATGATGGTGTTATGGTTACCGTCGCAGGCTTAGAACCCGTTAAGGATTTACGATCATCGAATAGCTGATTCATGCATGACATTTGGCGTCACGTTTCGGGGTATAATTAATACTTTTAGAATGTGAATAAAGAAATCGCGAATCGAGTGGATTAACAGTTTAGTCACATCAATGATAGAACTGTCAACAAAAAACATATATTAGTTAATGCAAAGATATGAAATGTCATAAATTAGAATCAATTATGTCAATTCAATACTTTAGATATTCATTTGTCAATAGTTAATACATTTAGTTACGTATTAAATGACTTTTTAATCCAAGAAAATTGATCAAATCATTTGTCTAAGAAAATAATCGGAATTTTTTTTAGAAAAATTAATAATTTACAATAACATTTATGTTATTGTAAATTATTAATAATGTAGATTGGATATTAATCATAAATTTTTAATAGAGTCAAAATTTATTGAATTTGATGTTTTATTAATACGGTACGATTCGTGCGTATCTTTAGGCAATTACATGAATAAAGTTCCAATACATAACAGCGCATACTTTTTAAATGTCATTGCAAATTGTCTTTACCTGATCCTGAGCAACACAAATATGAAATGAAATAGAAGATAAACACAAGACAATGCAAAGGGAATTCAATAGCATAAAATATACATATATATATACATATATACACATACATATGTACATAAAAATACAATTATTTATTAGAAATGAGACGAAACAAAACGATTATATACCCATATCATTGATCTGGAAATTTAAGTCTATTAAATTATTGAAATGCGGGTTCTGAATCATTTACTACGAACATTTAGTATATATGATGCTCTTCACATGTGCCGCGATACTATAAAACATGAATTGAATCATTATGCACATATATTAAACACAATATTATCTCAATTTATTGGTTCTCGTATTGCATTGGAACAGCTTTGGAAACCCTATAATATCATGACATTGTTGTTGACATTTGGCGGAAACAAATGTCAAAGTGTACTGAAATCTTTTGTGACCTCAGTTATGAGATCTCTGCGCGTGATAAAAAAAATGCAAGTGACGTGTGCGTGAAAGCGAAGCGCGTGTAAATGCGTGTTATGGTGTGTATGAATGTAATAAAATAAGACGCTGATTTTGCTCTATTTACTGCTTTATTGTTATTGAAACTGACATTATCAGAGCACAAAACACGTAAATCAACATAAATGTATGAGAATGCTAAAGAAATCGTTTTTCTTATGCGTTCGAAATGCACGATGATGTGTGATGTATAGTGATGTCTGAACATTTATATTAAAGCAAAAAAATAGATAATTATGAATAATCAGTAATCGACAAGGTTTGATGGTTCTCGGGAGAGGGGAACAAGCGTATTTTTTCCTAATTTTTTAGGAGAAGGGGGAAGGGTATCTATACATTTTTCTTGAACATTATTCTCATTTTCATCAATTTTCTGGGGAAGGGGAGGTTGACCCCTGCCCAACCAATTTATATAACCCGAGTTTTCTGGTGAATGCTGCATCTAAGAAATTGCTCTAAGAAATTTGTTTTTTTACTAGGGGGTCCGATCTTTCATTAGGCAACATTCAATTTTAATGGAGAGTTCCATTTTTCTAACCTCTTTGAGTGCGTGGAGGGACCCCATCATAACCCGATTACCTTTTCCGATAATTATTAATAATGGACTTTATTCCCAATAATTATCATGTAAGGATTAGACATTTAAATGATAAGATTTAAAGATATTAATGAATGTGCATTCAGATGCAATAATTAAATCGGATTATGCAATTCGAAAACGTTTTTTGTTGCACATATGCTTAACGAAAAAAATTTATATAATTTCTATTTTTACTTATGAAATATGCATTAAAATATTGTTTAGTGAATTATCATTCCTCTTTAGATAATTGACAATGACAGGTATAAATATATATTGAGTTGGAAAAACATTACTATTATCAGTAGTAATTTATCACGCACTTTGGGAATTAATCAAAATTTGTTATTTTCTAAACGCAGAAATATTTTTTGATTATTTTGGACAATATTAATGGTTGATTATTAAACGGAAAAATGCAAATTAAAGATTCTCATCTCGCATCAGGCATTATGCAATCATCTAAAACAACCCCTGATGTTCCTCATATGATGTAATGAGAAAAACAGGTTTAAAGTTTAGTTGCGAATGAATAAAACTATTATTTTAAATCATCAAAAGTTTCTTTTTATTTTACGGTTACAATTAGTTAATTCTTAATAATTAATTCTACGGTATGCCAAAAATGTATTTATATCATACAGGGATTAAGGAATGTATTTTTCAGGAAATTTGAAAAAATCGCATAATTGGACATAAGGGGTTGTTAAAGAGACACAATCGTTTACTACTAGCATGTAATTATTATATATGTATATCAGTATTTGCCAGAGGGAGTTAGGTTAGGTTGATAGGGGTCAATCCCCCTCCCCTCAAGAAAATTGGCGAAAATGAGAAAAATACACTTGACACCCTAGACCATCGAATACACCTGACACCCTAAGCCATCGGAATCTGGCGAATACTGCTGTATATGAATATTTAACAATATTAAAAATGCCGATATTATCATACATATAATCATATGATCATACCTCATGAATTTATTTTTATAAAAAAGAAAATTTCCGTTTATTCCTAAATGTTCTGTTAATTTTAAAAGTACTGTCATCCGATGCAATTGAAGTTCAACCCATTACTTTTGGGTACATTAATTCGTGTATATAAATTCGATAATTAAATTTAATTAAAATGCTTATTTTAGCCTAAATCAATATACAAAAACTGCGAAACACAATGATACGGGATGCGGTATTTATAAATGCTTAACAAACACTGTCGCACGTCATATGTCAATAGATTTAGTTTCGCGTAAAAAGGATCGGTTTAATCAGTTAAAACATAACCCATATTCTGGCATTAACTGTTGAGCAACTCATTCAATCTTTTGTTTATCGGCACAAAATTAAATAATGGTTTTGATTAATAACACTTAAAATATTAATACGGCTCAAATATTCCATATTTATTTTCATTAATTGTAAAAAACAGAAACCGGATTCAATAAATCAGTTCATCATTAGCCAATAGCGTTTAATTAAAATATTGAATACAATAGATAAAACTGATAAATTATCGAAAATCAAAATATCGAAAGTTTGAAATATAGAAACTTATAAAGTATTAACTATTAATTTCATTTTTAAAAAGTACTAAATATACAGTACTTAATCGATTTTGTTACATGCGATTTTGTAATATTATTTGTCCATCCCTTTATCATAAGATCTAATGCTAACATTATTTAATTTTGTTACATTTCTATTTTATTATCGAATTTTTCCGGTACGATCAGTGTTACAAAATTGGATAATTACTGTGTAAGTAAATAAGTATATACAAATATAAAATTACATGAATGCTAGTCTTATTTAACTATTTCAATTGCTTATTATCTCTATTATTTCTTCGATTAAAACTACTACTACACTAACCACAATAAAAAATATTTAATTAAATTTTTTTCTTTATTTCGTATTCGATGTCTCGTGTTTCGATTATTTGAATCATCATATGAATTATTTATTTATGTAATTAATATGCTATACCGTGTATACCGTGAGATATCGTTATACAAAAAGATTGAGGAAAGTAAAAATGTTGAAAATCAAATTGAATTGAGAGTGTAAATTTTTATTATATATAATGATGCGTTTGAAATATTAAATCATACACACGATGAATTTCAATTAATAATGTTAAATTTTCTATTTATACATGTATTATAATGTTAAAATCGCGCATTTATTTATAGTTAATCTTTGCTCTGTCAGTACTGAAGATGATGATGATGATGATGATGATGATGATGATGATAAATGAAAAACACAACGCGAACACGAAGCATATTACAGATGCCGCAATACGTTTACATGCGATGGGAATTAACAATTAAAGGATAATCAATGAAACTACGGGGGTGAACATACGTGGACACTCGTGGCGAATAATTACATATACTTTTTTATATATAATAATAATGCACAATAAATTGAATGAAAAAACTCATTACTAAAGTTTTGAGGGAATATTTTCATTTCTATTCATAGATACGGGAAAATTCTCACAAAAGATGTAAATATACATCACTTTGAATTTAAAATTAATTAATCATCATTTTGTGTAATGTATAATGTGTAATGTGTAAATGTATCATAATTAAATTGTCATGAAAAGTCACGGTAATTTATGAGTTTTTTTCCTAATTTTTATGATATTTTTTGTATGTGAACTTTACATACGGTTATGATTCATAAAAAACTTGTGAGTGTTGAATGTGAATGTAATTATTCATATAAACCCATGAGCATTATACGGTTCATTTAATTTTTTTCTTCAATACAATTATAGCATTATTATGAATAACAAAAATAAATTAAATTTAGAATTACCTATTTAATGATGATACACATAAAGAGGTCACAATTTATATTACACAATTAATTGGTTATCGAAGCACTTAAAGCAAAACATTTTCGCATATGTTAAGTCTTTATAATGAATTAATACATGAAAAGTTGAATATTATGAGTCCGTTTAATAATAAAGTATATAATAAAGTATATAAGTTTTGGATAATGCATTGAAATTATGGCTAAAAATGGGTTTTTATATAATAAATTTCAATTAATAATTTCACAGTTAAAATTTGAAATTAAAATCCAATTAAAACGGAATGCGAAAACAATTAATTACTTCACAAAAACTTTCCTCAAATGTATTACTATTAATTATGTGTATCTTAACGATCACTATGAATATGTCAGTGATAAACTTTTTTATACGTCAAACAAAACTTATCCCACAAAAATAACATTATATATTATACTTTCAAAATAATTTATAAGTTTCGAAACAATAAATTATTGGAAAATATATACAAATTTAATATTTTTACTGCTAAAACATTAGATGCAACCCGAATGATCCGCACCGTGTAAAGTGTATATAACTGTGGTTCTCACTGTTATTCGCAACATTTCTTACAGCGTGAGTGATACTATAATGAGCATGTCCGTAGTTATGGTTGTCATGACAACACAACTACGCACGTAAAAGATATACAATTTAATGCTATTTTTGTGGCGTTTCAATTGTTCTATTGTTTTAAGTTTGTAATTGTTTTACGCTATTAAATTAGTGACTCCATTCAAATCAATTGATTTGAATATATTAAAAGATTGAAAATTTATTTATTTACTTAATTATTTTACACAAAAAGTGTTAAAATTTAACACTATAATATTAAATTAGAAAATGAAAATATACACCGTAATCCTAATTTGTTTGGCACTTTTTGAGACCCGTAGTGTCACACAAATTGGGATTACAGCGTAAATGAGTAATGAAATGGTCTATTATTGGTCTATGATAACGAATTTCGGTCGCATTTTATTATAAAATCGTAAATTACATTGAATCACAAATGATATCACAATGTTGAAGCATAAAATATAACAGCAGCGTTAAGGCGAATTTTGCTACAAATTTGAGATTTTATAGGCACAGTTAATAAAAAATGATGAAAATCGGATTAAATAGAAAATTACTCTGATAATGGCATAACATCAAATAATGGCTTTCGTAAGAACATAAATAATACATTTAGTATTTGTGAAAATCACATAAAAACCATTTTAGTTAAGCGAATGCATTTAAAAAGTTCTTTACAATAACAATACATATTCTCTTTGAATGGTCCCTATTGTTTAACATAAAATTTTTACAATTCAATTTAGCAAAGTTTGTGATTTCATGTCCTAAACTCTTTCTCATCTCTACAGTAACCCTATTTAATAAGGAACATGTGACTGCTCTCTTCGATTACTCTCCACTATTAGATTCAATTACTATATAACATCATTAACTTCGTTATGTTTTTATGTATGAATAAACAATTTGAATGAGTTTTGGCGGAAAAATATGAAATCATAATAATAAATCATTAATAATTTGTATAATTTATAAATCAGATTTGAGGATTCATTCATATGCTAACGAAAAATGTGAATCTATGAAAATATTTTAATCTATTAATTGATTATAATTAATTATATCACAAAAAACAAAAATGAAATTAGAATTTCATTCATGGGTTTGACGATGAAATATTAGTATTGAATGATGTATCTTTTTTGCGAGATAATGAAACAGGCGGTGTCGATGTGTGTATTGAATCATCGAAAGACTGCGAAAATTGCAATCGTTGTTTGTTTAAAGGCGGTCCGACGACGCTCAACAGTACAGGCAAAAATATAAGACTGTGTAATGTTCCAAACGCTATGATCCCCAAATACATTCGGAAATAAAATACGCGAAATATTTTCGATTTCGCAAATGCCAACACAAGAATGCCGCAGTCGGTTAGAGTAATGCCCGAAAGTACCTAAAATTATACATTATTTTTAATTATTTATTTAAAATACATTATTTAAAATACAAAAAAATAATATTTATAGTAAATTTGCATACCGAAGTGCCCATTTTTGATAGTGATTCCTTCGCTCTCAACACTCGGGTGCGTTCTGAACTGATCGTATAACACCTGACTAAATGCGAGCAAAACTCAACTGAAATGCCAACACCCTAATTATGAATATATAAACAGTTAAATCGTTACCCTCAAAAGATCAATATACAAATGTTACTGCACTCACCACAACCAAATTTACAAGAGATATGGCATTGAGTGATATGTCCCACCATCGCATCATCCCCATCAAATCAATGATAATCATTAGTATTGTTGTTGCAACAATTAATGCTGAATAAATGTCTAATCCCAAAAATAAATATGTAACAATAAATATCGCTGCAATTGAAATGCCGAGATTTTTGATGGTGTCGGACCACATTGTTAAATACTGCTCATAGAACACGTCCGGGTAACTGTACGATCGAACGACGGCTTTGGTATGAGTTTCATTTTGTAGTTTCTGCGTTAAGATATCTGCGATTTCGCGAGAGTACCGCAGTGAGAGGTAAAAGTCTTCGGACTGTTTTAAAGTCGTTCGATATGTCATCAAATAAGTAGCTTAATGTAAATAGAGTAAAGTAAATACCATACATATGTGTATATACCATACAAATAACATCATCACGACTCACCTCCTATCACATTCTCATTGTTTATCCTCTCGTATCGTACCGCATCATTAAACTGTCCCAAACCTCCCTTTGGACACACGGCATTTGGCGTGTGATTCATGAAATAATTTAGGTTATTCGTGAAATTAGTACCCGTGGGACGATCATCACCATTGTAGCAGCGATGACACGACGCTGATGCTACAGACAAACAAAACACGAAAATGTCATTATAGAAATTAAACAGAGCATTTATGGTAACACTAATACTAATACCAATACTAATACCAATACTAATACTAATACCTTTAGAGCACTGCGATCCGGAAATATTGACATAGCAACAGTCGGCGCTTTGCAGATACTCGATATATGTATCGAGCCATGGCGTGGGCTTAGATTTCAGATAGGATCTGATAAGTCATTAAAGAAGATTATTATTTACAAATCATAAACAAAATTATGTCACTTTTACTTACAATTGTGGATTATTTGCGTAATGACCTAATAAATTTGGTAACGAATTTCGGTCGCATTCGGGAAATGCGCAGAGAGTCTTTTGAGCATTAAAATCAGAATAATTAAACCCTTCGGTGATCATAAAATACACGGGAGGACCAACAACAAAGTACTTCTGATAAAAATCAAAGTAATTAATCATATACGAGTCTTCGGGCATCGCCAATTCCTGCTCAAAACCAATGTGAAGCTTATCGAGAACGGCGATCGATGAACAGAGCCACGCACCGAAACTGAGTAATACAATTAATCGGACCCAATCTTTCATCAAAAACGGGGCGTAAATGTCACGAAAGAATGTATATAAAAGACCCTCTTTCGCAATGGACGGATGACGTTCCGATTTCTTTGACATTACGCACCAAAAGATATCCCATCGGTTCTCGAGTAATCGGCGCGCGTCCAAAACGAATAATCCGAGAAAACACGTCATTTGCAGGAAAAAGTTTATGACTAAAGCCACACCCGCGTAAAGGGCAAACATACGAACCGCGGGCATTGATGTGAGTGCACCGATAAAGAAACACGCAGACATTGAAAGACTCGATAACATCATACTCGGGGCGACATCCCCAACGACACGACCAATTTGATCGTTAAGGGATTCACCATCTTTTCTCTCATCACGCTAAATATAACAATTTTATATTCAAAAATCAATATCATCATTATTAGTACAGTCATACCTGAAATGATTGCACTAAAATAAATATATTATCAACGCCCACAGCCAGAATTAGGAATGGAATTACTTCAACAATGATAAGTGTCGCGGGAATATTAAAGTAAAAGAAAAATCCGAGTGATGACAAAACTGACAAAAGCACCACCGCGACACCGACAAAACCCAAACTGAATCGGGCGTCGAGAAATATTGTACTGCATTTGTTTAGATCTCCGAGAGCCAAAAGTATGTAGAAAAACATTATTAAATAACTGACCGCGACTGTCACAATATCAGATTGACTCTGACGGTCCAATTCGTCTTCAATTGACCGTTCCGCTTTATATGCGATATTCATTGTCGTTGTGTTTTCATTCTTTTTTATATATTCCTGAATAAACTTCAAAAACTTTTCCTCCCAAATGATTGCCTTTTGATTATCTTCAGGATCATTGTGATTAACGACCGGAAACGTAATTATCAATGCTTTGGCTTTATTATAGTTTTCATCATCAAAACCTCCCAAAGAAACTTCGGGATAAACTAAAGGAATTCCTTTGGGTTTAAAACATGATTCAGACTCATCAAATGATGTGAATGTCGGACTCCTGAAAATAACAATGTAAATGTAAATGTCATAATCAATAGTAATGTTTCTGCAATTATTAATAAGTTATGAAATTTAGAAAATAAAATAATTTATAAGAGAGAGCATCACACGACACCATTAAAAACATAATTGAATAAATATGATAATGGCATTGAAAAAAGAATAATCGATAATTTATATATCGCGTGATAATCATCATTATGGGGTCTGTCATTTATCAATGGGATACTAACCGTGTACAGACGGTCAACTTTTGTAGGTAATTGTCTTTAAGGAGTTCCGTTCGATTATCTAAGAAATATGTAAATATGCTTTGAGTGGCACATTCACTTCCCAAAGGTTTGAAGCAAATGTTACTGAGGGTCACCGTTTCGCCATTCACATCAACTGAAAGATTTGTTATATTCTTTTGCAAATCAAATGCTTCGAGTAAAAAGTTGCGGTTAAACACGGGGCCGAATTCAACAAAATTATCATCGATTTTCTCCTCAAAGAAATCTCCATCTTTAGGCTCAATGATCAATTGTTGAACGCGATAAAACTTCCAAAACCGAGTATTAAAGTATTCCATATCCTGACGCGCCTCACTTCCCTTAGGAACCCACAAATCCACGGGGTCAGTGGTCACTTGCCAATTGGTAAAGACACCCGCGGCTAAATAACAACTGATGACTAAAGAACCAATGATTACTTTCCAAGGATTACGCGCCACAAATTTCCCCCATAAACTGAAACTATTCTCAAAGAATCTTTCCAATTTAAGACCAAATGCCAAATTATGGGGCATAATTGATGATGATTCATCAATGTCTAACTGATTTTTTATCGGATAATTTTTTCTTACGGTACCATCACTTAATTGAATTCCCTCATCTAATAAAAAATATTTATAATTTTATTAGTTTATTAATAATTTATAACATTAAAAAATTTATAATTTTATTAGTTTTTTAATAGTTTATATAAGTATATATAAATATATATAAATCATATAATAATAATAAATAACAATATAAACATTACCGTTACTTTCAGATCTTAAGGGACTTATTTCATGCGAATCTCTTTCTCCAGCGACGCTTATGAAACGCGGACTCATACATGTATCAACAGAATCAGGTGAACTCCGACCCGCTATTAATGAAATAAATTTTTTATATTAATCTTCGGCATATAAATAAATATATACAAAGATANNATATCTTATCAAATGACGATGTGACTCATATCATAGTACAATAAATATTTTACTTACGACTATAAGAATGTCGTTTTCTAAGAGCGGTAATAGTGAAATATAAAAATACTGATGCTGCAATTACGAGATAAAGCAATAGACCAATGGCCAATGAACCACTCATTTGGCCGATATAAAACAATTCGGGTTTAGATGAAAGTTTTGGTGCTTCATTATCAGTTAATTCACACGCTGCACGACAGTCGCGGCACGAACATGGCGATTCACCGGGAGGGGCATCTTTACATGACAATGAATGCTCATTCATTGGAACTATTTCTTTGCCATTCACTTCAATATTTTCTTCTTTCGTAAACACATAAGTGATTTGAAATGGCGAATGTCCACCGTTATCCATTGACGAACCCATAAACCGGAGCCAACGAAAGGGGTCACATTTGGAACTCCCCCACTGACCACACATTAAGTCCATGATATATGTTCCCGTAGTTAATCCCTGAATACCCTTACACGAGTCAAACAGTCCCGTGGCAAATTCTTCACTCATATAATAAACCATTTCATCGACTCTCAATTGTTTATCCTCAACTTCAGTTGACTTATTAATCATGAGGAATTTGTTTTGTCGCGGCGAACATGTCGATTGGCAAAACACTTTTCGGAAGTTATGCATACACGAGGGACAACGGCCGAGACCCAAAGTCCGGGGCAAATCATATGAACTCGAAAGTGTGTATATCGCATCAGCACTACAACAAAGACGGGGGTTTTCTTCGGTCATCAGTTCGGGACATATCTCCTTCAATAGGTTAAGTGCCTCTTCATCTTCGAGACGTTCAGGAATTTTATTACGTTTACACGGGATTGGGGCACCGGTGAATCCCCCGGAACCGCATGATATTGAATTATCGACGACACAATATTCCGATATATTTGTGGTATCCAAAGGTTCATGGTCATGTCTTACGTCTGTATCATTAGAGCCATTTTCATAATCCGTTGCTTCAGCATTATCAATGGATTCATCATCTTCAACTGCACTCACGAATTTCACGAAATCCTAAAATAAATATTTAAAAACATAAAATCACTTTCATTTTTTGAAAACTTAAAGTATGTCATTGCAAAGGCATAGGCGTAGCCTAAGGTTAGATAATTAAATTATTATTAAAATGTGATAAAAATGTGGATCTTAATTATTAAAATGACTCGCATTATACTAATGATATATGAGATTCACAATTTATATGCAAATCACTTCTATAGGATTGGATTTCCTTAGATTTGCGGAAACAAATGCCACGTTAAACCTAAATATTTATAATGTTCTGACATTGAAATACTTAAGCATTTAATATAAACAGGAATATTGAAATGGGATTTCAAAGAATTTCGGTCATTGAGTCACTTCATTCAAAACTGCCCCTATTTTATTGTATTAAACTCAATTCATTTATCGGAAATAATAAAAAATGTCAAAAAACATTATATTGTTATGTATGAAATCATAGTTTTCAGTTAACAGAGAATTTTAATGCATCTTTTAATGGGGATGTGATACTTTATGATATGATTATATAAATTTTCATATATTTTCGTTAAGAAAACACTTAAATTTAAAATTAATTTAAATAAAAATTTAAAAAATATATTTTTAAAGATATATTTTACCCGATCAATGAAAAGGCACATAAAGAGGGCACATATAATGAGAGACGACTTCAGTTGTCGATTAATGCACTTATGATGAGACATTTCCGAATCACGAATATATTCTGATGTCTCAAATTAGTATTATTACAAAATAATTAAAATTTTATATATTTAATTAATCTATGATATTCATTCACTCATTTTACGCAATTCAATAATTATAACACATAATGAATAACATTAATATGAGAATATTAAATGTGAAAAAATGTTGTTTCACAGAGTCGTGTCATTCCTGTGAAGAGATGCAAAACAATTAATGATCATCGTAAATTGAAATGTATTAATTGGAAATGTGTAATATAATTATATAATAATACGAAAACGTATGACACATAAGAGTGTGTCTGTTATAAGATAATGGTTATAAATGAGTAATAATAAAATATATGCCCATTCAATGCTCACCTCATTTTTCACATATGAAGTAACGTTAAAACACGAAAACACGAAAATAGGTAAACACTATGCAATTGCGCATTTCACAGTCCCACCCATTAACATACACAACTTTCCTCATACATTAGGAAAATCAGTGTTCCGATAGGATCAGTGTTCAGTTTTATTTATTTTAATTTCGTCAGAATTTTTTTCAATTTACTAAATTTTATCATAAATAATATACTTTATTATTATTTATGTCATCATATTAATTTATATCAAAATTTACATATTTAATAATGATTTATATGTATTGATTATCCTTAAAACTTTGGGAATCATTATGATGCGGCATTATAAGGTGATCGTTGCGTAACGTGCGGTATAACTTTAGATGCGTCATACAATCAATATATTGTAAGTTTTATCGGGTTTCAGGAGATGTTATTAAATGTCAATTTAATTAAAGAATATATTCTTATATTTATTATTATTAATTAAACACTAAAAATTATTATTATTTTAGAAATTTTAATGCTTTAAAATTATGTTTTTTATTATTTAAACATTAAATATATGAAAAAATAAATACCGTTTTGAGTGTTAAACCGTAAATATTTAATGTTCCCGTTCCTGTTACAGGAATTTCATGAAATATTCATGGTACAGTAAACCTTTAAAAGCCGATCACCTCTAGAAAATGTGATATCATCTCTATAGTGATGTTATTAATTATCTAATTAATGATTTATCAGTGATACTGACATATGCGAGAATATGAAATTATGTTATGAAAGTACTGAAAGAACAAAAAGAAAAATTATTTATCACTTAAATGTTATCGATCATTTACAAAAGTTAGCATTAGCATTAGCATTAGCATTAGCATTAGCATTATCATTATCATACATCTCTTTATGATTTTAACTTTTTAATTAAATCTTTGGTTTTTTAACTAAAGTTTAGTTTTTAGTTATATTTATCATTTGAAAAAAATTTTTAATTTAATTTTAAATATAAAAAATTCGCCAAATCCTATATAAACAGATTATCTCAAAACTAAATTAGTGCATAATAATCAAGTTTTACTGTAAAACACTATAATGATTTATCATTATCGAATCAATACGTTGAAAGGTGATAGCATATTTGTTAAGGTCTTTGTTTGACGGAAGTGTATTTCACTGTCCGTTCCCATTACACTCTTTTTGATTGATGTTTACGAACTTTTCGCAAAGTTAAACACTGTTTGAGACTCCCTAAAAACTTCTCAAACATTTGTGTTTTAATGTTAACCCTAATGTTAACCCTATTGAAGATCCCCAATCCCTGAATATTATTATAAACTAAATTCACATATTACCATAGACAATAACAATTATAAATGAATAAAATTAAAGTGAAATTTATTGTAATGTAATTTATTGTGAAATAAAAAATACTTTTTTATAGAATTTTCAACTTTTGCTTAAATGTTATTTTTATTTATCAAAAATGATATATTTTAAATTACTCATCCATGAATAAGTACTTTTTAATTGTTCGTAATTTAAAAGTTTTACGGAAATAAAAATGCCATCAAAAGTTTGCATTGTATTGTGTCGCATCACAAATTAAATTAATTGTTATAAAATTGATTAATTGAGGATGAAGAGAATTAAAGGCGAACAATAATAATAACACAATTTCACGTATTAAATAAATAAATGACAAGAGTAGTATATGATAAGTTAATACAAGTTTATGGTGACTTTAGAAATTCCTAATGAACTTTTGGGTATATACATTGGGTATATACTTCCTAATGACTAATGTCACGCGTATTGCCTTAAGAATTGGATCACTAATGCCTTAGAAATTTTTTTCCCATCGGAATATCTCATAAAAATAATCATTAAATCCGATAATTTATTACAAAATTTAATTATTATCATTGTATTAGAGATTTATATCCTCAATTTTTGGCAAAACTTCAATAATGGAAAATGATTATTTAACTTAAGTATTTTATTTACATTTTATTAGACACATCAAGTGTTTTGATGAATAAACATTAGTTCGTTGCAACAATTACTACAGTGACATTAATTTTTTTCACTCCCATATTAATTTCACCAGAAACAGTTCGGTTCAAATGTTCGAAAAGCCATATAATCGAATATGCAAAATATTAAAAGTATTACGAAATGTAAAAATAATAAAATTTTTTAAAAGCATTAAAAACAAATACTATTAATGATTGTTTTTTGACAGTAGAAATATTTCATTTGAAATAAATTTGATTTTTTGTGTTTTTAACATTTTTCACTTTCGCTGTTATAGACATTCGACATTCGACATTCGACTTTAAATGTTTTTTCGATTATTTGGCACAGACCCCCGCAGAAAATTACTTTCCTCATTTACTTTTAATTCTAATGTTTTAATTAATGATTTATAAGGAAAACGAATACATGCAAATTGATTGAGTTACACTATAATTATAATTATTTTACAATCATATTATATATTATATATCATTGAGTAATACCAAATATGGGTATATTTGACTGGGACTAGGACTTGGGACTTGAAAAATCTGTAAGACATAAAAGTGGGACTTGAAAAATCTGTAGGACATAAAAGTGGGACTCGAAAAATTTTAAAGATGAGATTAGGAATTGAGTTTTAAAAATTTAAATTTTAATAAAATTATGAACAAAAACTTTAATTACATTCGAAAAGTGTTTAAATATTAATAATTATATTAATAATTATAATTGCAATATTTTATGCGAAAAATGTTCATTTATATGAATTGATTAACAATAGCATTGTTATAATCGATTCCGAAATACATTTTTATACAATGATGTGATGCAACAATGAAATGATAGGGTAACACAATAATGCATGTTTTGCAACAATTGAATTGTCAAATACAGTGCGCCAC
>LBFL01010623.1:0-10641 GCA_000988845.1 Hypochthonius rufulus
ATTACTATATAATCCCGAAATTTTAATAGAACATTGAGCTACACAAACATATACAACACCTATTAATTTTCAATTATAAAGAAAAGTTTCAAAAAAGTGTTTAAATCTAAAATCTGTATTAGAATTTTGATTCGCATATAATTCATATCGCTTTTCCGTTTTAATACTTAATAATTACTGATTGTTAAAGAGTTAACTCTTAATAGTTGGAGGTGTCACAAATTGTCACATTGTAATGTTAAATCCCGTAGAAAATAAAAAATTAAAATACCTTCAACTATTAAGAGTTAAATAACTTTAAATTTCTTGTGGCATCAAGTAAATCGGTATCCATATATAAATCCATATATGTACTATAAATTTCAGTTCTATTTCTTCTTATTGCGCCACAAATATTTAGATAATCTGAATCTGAATATGATTCACTAAAATCAAAATCACTTATATTATAATCTCTGTCTCTGTAGTAAAATCCCTGTCGTTTCGCTGTATATCGGTTCTCTCTATTGTTATTCAAATTACTCTTAAATTCATAATCAAGACAATTAAGTTTGTATTGAATTTCGAGTTTTTTTTCGTGTCGAGAAAAATATTTCGCGACTGTCTTCAGAAGTACAACCATTTTCTCCGAATTTCTTGACACAACTATTTATGGACCCATAATATTTCACGCAACATATACCATCAGCAATAATTAAAGGAAATGAACGCTCTTCTTCTTTAACATGATTAATCATACATTCTTTAAATTCTTTGATTTTTGGTTTCAGTTTAGTATTGCATGTAAAACTGACGTTTTCAAACGTCTAAGTTAATTTTAAAAAATATATATTTAGTAATTTAGAGTTACAATTCATTAAATAAGATTATTTATAACTAAAATTAATTGAGAACATACATCAGTGTCATCAACCATTTTCAAGACATCATCAAACGCTAATATATTGACTCTATTTCGTTCAGTTTCTACAATAGCTTCATAAGTCACTCTGATATCTTGTCTATAAAACGGTACATAACCGGTATAATCGGTATATGCATTTGTCATGCATATACCGATAATTAAAATCGTAAATAAAATTATTTTATTCGACATTATTTTATATGATATGTTAAAGTTGTATAAAATTTTAACTGTAAATGCAATTATCATTCTGAAAACGCATTTTATAAGAGTTTCAGTTATAAACATATAAAGGAAATGCTTTAATTTTTTCGAATAAAATTTTATTATGATTCTGAGAAATGTATTCATAAAGCACTATAAACACTTCAATTATTTAAATTAACCGATCATTTCACAATGACACATCACATGCTACGCAAATGAAAACTGTTATATTAAAACGTCAATTAATAGGGTAAATGTACACCAAACTTGGAATATACTTTGTACAATCATTTAATTTTTCATTACATTTGACTCTCCCCGATGGGGTCGAAATAATGGGACATTAGTGTATATCAGACATAAAAAACGTAATTTTAATATAGAAGTGAAGTGTTTTGAAAATATGCGGATATGAATCAAGAAATGATTAACATTTGAGGGACATAAATCGAGAGTCGAGTGTAATTTGATTTGAAAAACGTGTCAATTATAAATATATTTGAGTTTAGATAAACATGTTTTTCCTTTAATATTATTGATTTTAATATTGAATGCATTTGTAATTATAATTTATTAGAGGAACTCTTTGTTAATAGCAGAATTATCATTATGCAATGCATTATGCCACGCCTAAACTAGTGTTTCCAACTGTACAGTAAAGGTGGAAATTCAGCTGCTTTTTACAAGCGGTACTGAACGGAGCGGTCGCAACCTTTGTTCGGAACGATACAGAGCGGAGACAAAAAAAATTCTTTAAGCGGAGCGGAAAAAGCGGAATTTATTAATTGCATGCTTATTTCTTAAAATATTTAAAATATCAATGATTTGCTTATAGAAAATCATAATTTGAAATGATAAAATGCATTTTATAAACATTTTTAGGTTAATGTGATCATCTATAATCACTCAAAATGAAACTCGTATACTGATTTTGAAATTTTAGGTTCGATAATCATGTGTTTATGGATACACTTTGTAAATTTTTCATTTCATTAAAAATATATTTATGCAAATATTTGAAATTCGTTGATTAATTTATTGTCTGTACATGAAAATGACTTATTTTTTTAAAATCCGCTTTTTAATTTGAAAACCGTTTACAGGAGCGGAGCGGATAATAAAAATTCCTGTACGGAGATGAGCGGAAAGCGAATCCGCTCCGCTCCGCTATCCGCTAGAGGTTTTCCACCTCTACTGTACAGTACAGTTTTGGACAATATCTGTACAGTGTACAGTTCATATCTAAAACTGTACGAAGTATAACAGTAATGAATATAATAAAAATTCAACTTTTAATGTCATGAAATATAATGAAAATTTATTCAGACCGATCACTATAAATTTCGTTGCATAGAAATTGAGAAACTTGAAAGTGGTCTAACTCTTTACGCGAGGGTCAAATTTTAAAAAATGTTAATTAAAGTGATATTTACAACACGGTTCTTTAGCATTCAAAATATTCCAGTGATTAATTTATTTCCAACTTTTATACACTGCGTCCAATTAGAATAGAATCGCTCAGTATTTGTCAAATAAATATTACAACAATGAACATACATATATAACAATAATATAGCACATGCTGCGACTTATAATTTAAAATTAAAAAATTCGAAAACAAATCGAACAGTTATAATGGGAGGTGGAAAAGTTTTTAGTGACTATGAGAAAGGACAAATTGATGCATTACGATCTCAAAACATATCTCATCTTAAAGTCTCATTGATGATCAGCAGATCAACTCATGTTCACAATTATTTAAAAAATGGAGAAAATTATAACAATAATTGATCGAAAAACAACAGATCATCCCTCTGAATGCATAAAGGACACATCTTACGTGAAGCAAGTAACATATCGATTAGTCTTCGCCTAATAAAGCATAATTTCAATCTTACGCAGTGTCGTACTACAATTAGAAATGTAATTAAAAACTGAAAATTTTATTTACGCATAAATGGCACCGTAAACCTAAACTCGCCGAACAGCATAAGAATGCACTTATAGAATGAGCACGGAAATACGTAAAGTATGATCAGCAATAGCAAAAGGTCATCTTTTCATATTTAAAGAAATTTAATTTAGACGGGCCTGACGGTTATAAGAATTATTGGCATGACCTTCGCTACGAAAAAGCGATTTTTTCAAAGCGCGCTTTTGGTGGGGGCAGTGTTATGGTATGGGCAGCATTTGGATGGAACGGCACGATAAATGTTGCAATTGTTCCAAACACAATGAATGCAAAAGGATATCAAAATGTTCTAAACATGCATTTAATACCCTTTCAGAACGAATTTTTGAAAATGATTGGCATTTCAAAAATGATAATGCATCAGTTCATACGGCAAATACCACAAAACATAGGTTTAGAGATTAAAAAAATATTAAGATTATCGAATGGCTCGCGTTATCACCGGATTTAAACCCAATTGAGAACTCATGGGGCATACTTGCGCGTGATGTTTACGCAAATGTTCGCCAATTTACTGATAAAACGAATTGATATCGGCTATTCACGATTGTGGAGAAAACATTAGTATTGAGACGCAACGCATTTGAGAAACTCCATGCCAAAATGTGTCTTTGAAGTTGTTCTTATACATGGAAAAACTATAAACTATTCTTATTTATATTGACATAACAAATTTTAAAAGTATTGATTCTGTTATAATTAAACAGTTTGTTAATAAAATGTTATTTATGCACGCACGAATTTTCCTTGTTGCACCTTATGATCAGAGCTGAGACATTTGCGGAATTAAAACCTCGAAAATGCAGATTTAAAAATGCCAAATTTCGGAGCATAAATGCGGATTTTACTAAGTATTGCGGACAATAATGCGGACATTAAAAAACATTATTAATAGTTTTAAGTTAATTTTTGATAAAAATTAGTTGTTTTATAATTGAAAACTTTTTCATACTATCATCAGTCACATTTTTGTTTATAATTGCTCGCCAGGCTCGGGGGTCGTGCGTATTTTGCCCCCAATTTTTTTTAATAAGGGGGTTAACTTTGTGATTTCTATGCTTTTTCTAAAGCAATTGTATATTTTCAATTTTTTTAAAGGAGAGGGAATCCCTGCCTTAACCCCCACCCAATCCACCATCTGGTTAATAATCATGCACATTTCTGAATATTATTTATATATAAATCATGTTTTGTTTAAAATTAGATTTTAAACTAAATCTTTCATACTTGAATATATTAATTACTATAAAAAGTCTAAAACATCACTCTATATTATAAGATTACATCCATAAATATATTACTTAAAATTTTCACGAACACAAATTCGAGATTTTTATTCAATCATTTACGGTAATTAATATGAATCAATAACAAAAATCCTTATTTTGAGGAATTATATTTCGATTTTCACTCAAATGCGGAGTTTTGCGGAATATTGCGAAGTCACATGAAAATGCGGATTTTCCGCAAAAATATTTCGCTCCTAAAATATTCTTCAACATTTAAAACATGCTTTAAACATAATTTCGCACGATATGAGTACGCATTTCTAATGCGGATTATCCGCAGTCTCTGCTTTGCTTATAATGCATCATATTGAGGATTTTAATCCAAATTTCACTTGATTATCATTTACCGTTTTAGGGAAATTCTAAAAAATCAGGCAACTCTATTCTAATTAAACGCAGTGTATATGCATTGCTGAATTAGGATCGTCAGAGTTTTATAATATGACTTCATGATTTTTCACCCTATTTCATTCTAGATTTCAAGATTTTGCCATTTACGGACTCAATTATATTTTTTCCTTATTTTCTAATCTTACTTAATAATCTGTAATATATTTCATGTGGGATTGTAATCATTCACTGATTTTCGAGATTTATGGTGATAATTTACGTTTTGTATCGCGGAAACGCCTCTAACAAATTTCTTACCAATTATATCCAGATTTTTGATTTTGACCAACAAACTACATATAGTGGGAAACAGAATATGAGACTTTTGAGGATGTCCGCCACCGACTTGTGTCCATTACCGAAGTGGGTTCTAATGCCCTCTTAATTTTCGAATTTAGACCTTTTATTTTTTCAATTTCAATGCAACCGACTTTAATAACAATGGAATCGAGATTAGGATTAATAACAATTTATTTTATCTTTTGTGGCGTTTTATATTTATTTTAAAAAAATCAAATGAAAAATCAGAAAAAGTAAAATTTTAAATGCTAATAAAAATGTGAATCGTTATTACTTTACTTTCGATTGTATAGCGTTCACTTTTAGAGGTCCTAATCATAGGCACAAATACTTTGTGAGATAAAAACTTAAGCTGAGGAAAATGATTATGATAAGGATATAATAAGAAATTATTTTCACAGTCGCATTCTTCAGTCATATATCACTAGTCTGTACATGCAAACACATATTTAGTTTCTTAATTAGAATAACAGTTAAGATATTCCGATATTAAATAAATCGTATGCTGTATTTTTATATGAAAAGGTATCAAAAAGGGCGGCGGTATCCAATTGAAAGTATTCGAAGAGTATTCAGCGGATAGACAAACATTATATAATAATGAACATCATTATTACTCTATTATAATAACAGAAAATAACGATTCTAATATGATAATGAACGGTAATAATAAAGTTTACGCTGGATATATTGTCACGTCGAAAAGCGTTCGCGCGACGGAATGAAAAATACGTGCGGTTATCTTATCGCTGACCGCGTGTTCACGAGGAATCGGTAGTCTTTCGCTTCAATCAATAGCCTTTTTATTCAAATTTAAGGATTAGAATACACATTATTGTAAGTATGATATATCAGTACAAAGACCGTAATGGATCTCAGAACAAAGAGCTTGACCCTCTCTCATATAAATATATATTTAATGCCTCCGGCATGTGGTAACTATGGTAACGCGTGTGCTGCTATCGAGTGCAATGTGTCGTTACTATTGCATTAGATAATTGATAGTATCGCGTTTTTTTTGATGTAGCAATATTATTGTACAGCTATTAGCAAAAAGCAATGTCGACCGATGACGATATAAAAGATATGACTTTTTCTTATCAATTTTTAAGACTTAGAAAATTCACTGATTAAACAATAAAATAAGAGATTCACAAATTGATATTATAAAATGTGAGCAAAAGGTTTATGCCCAAAATAAGGTTTCAGTGGAGAACACACATTTTAACATCATAAACTATAATCTCAATTTTAATTAGTGTTATAAATGTTAAATTATATTAAATTATAAAATAATCTGTTATATAATAAACTGTGAAATTATTAAATAAGTAAGTGATGGACTTCATCAAAATGTTAATCGAAAGCGAAATGATTCAATTCGTGAATAAAAATTTTAATTTTTCAATTCATTTATAACTATGATATCAAAACAATTCTTATCAAATTTTATGTTAAAATTGATAAGAATATAAATGTATTGATAAAGAAGAGATATATTTTTTTGTCATCGGTCGACATGCCTTTTTGCTAATAGCTGTACATAATTCTGATGTAAATCAATATATTTAAAAATAAAATATATAACAGTGATTATTAAATCAATAAACGGCTCTTTAAACTTCATTATTGTTATGGATGAGACGGGACACACGAAACACTGACATCATTTTTATTGTAATATAAATTTAAAATAAACAAAAATAATAATTATAAATCATAATTATTCAAAATAATATTAAATTTTATATTATATTTAAGTTTACTCTGCATATATTTATACTTTAAAGATCTTTTCAAATTACCGTGCATATTTTTATCAATTTTATAAATTAAAGTGATAGGAATTAATAAAGAATTATACTGGAGTTATAACTTATAAGAGATAAGAATAAATTTATTCTTATAATAACGACAGATATGAAAAGATCTATACATATACTTATATTTGCTTTTTAGCCTAATTTTTTACTTAAAACGAGCATTAAAAAAAATTAATTAACATTTGTTCGAACCGTAAGGATATTCTAAACATAAATCCATTGTTGCATGAGTGTTTATAAATCGCTTAAGACCATTGTATTCATTTGAATCACATATCGTTTTCGCTACTTTTTAAATAATACAGTCCATAGTATCCCATAATGAACAACATCTTAACAATTGCTGTGAATATACAGTTTTACTGATATTCCATTTTCCTTTTGCATCATCAGAGCACAGATTAATATATTCGCCTTTCGTTAGTTTCCCAATGCATGAACTTAATTCGAGCCGTGATCGGATTTCCAAAGGAAATTTGAATTTATCGGTGAATTTTTCAATAATATTATTTTTGAATGTCTTATTTCGAATCGTTTGTCGTTCATTATGATTCTTTTGAATTTTCGTACGATCATTGTCATCGGTGCATTCTTCTAATTGCGACGCATAAGATTTGCAATTTATTATTATCGCAAAATACGGATTCATTATGTTATAATGAATTTCAACATCACTATCTGTGCATTGATTCTTTGTGACTCTACTCAAACACTGTTAGACTCGAATTAAATTACAGCATAACGTTTGATTTTCAGGAACATTTTTTTGTGGGCGGACGGTTATTGATGAACATGTTTTCAATTCATTTAATTTCGATGACAGACTTATGAGACAATTTCCACTCATATCCTATATTCAATTAATATATAAATATTATTAATTATTCGTTTACGCAACTATTGAAACACCTGTTGCATCATAAAATTATAGGATAAAGAAGCAATGGATTAGTTACTTAATTGTAATATGAATAATTTAAAGTATTCAAAATGCATTGAAAATAAATGTTTAAAAGTAACAGGAGTCTAAATTATTAATTTTTAGGGAATATTTTTAACAAATATGATTTTTTGTATAATTGCGCTGATTTAATTACTATATAATCTCGAAATTTTAATACACCTTAAGTTTGATTTATGTCCTCCTATTTTTATATATTATTTTGATTGATGTGAATTGTTTTTGAGAACGCTATTCACGGTAATATATTAAGTAATGTAAATGTGTCTTGATTTGTGTCCATTTATATTTATGTTCCACATTTTTAAAACTGATATATATAATTTCTAATAGCATTTTGATTTATGTCTACGAGTTTTTAAAATAAATTACGTCACAATAAAATATCTAAATTGCGTATAATTCTTAAATTTTAGACAAAACCCCTTTGAATATGAAATTATACTTTATATATTAAATGCATTATTTTTAAAATAATGTTAAAGTTCTGTATCCGTATATGATTCGATCATCAAAATTAATCTGTTAATTCTGTAAAAACACTAAACCAACAAAAGCAACCGGTAATTTCTATAATCTATTTTATAATGATTAATTACATTGTAGTTGCATATATTGTTGCATATATTTATTAGTTAAAAGCATTTTAAGTATACAATTGAATTTTGAATGCTGTTTTGATTTATGCTCCATTTTTTGAGGCCCGTCGCGTAACATAAATCCATGTTACGGTGTAGAACATTGAGCTACATAAACATATGCAACACCTATAAATTTTGATATTTTACTTAATGATTTAATTGAGTTAATATGTGAATAATAAAGAAAAGTTTCAAAAAAGTGTTAAAATCTAAAATCTGTATTAGTATTTTGATTCGCATATAATTCATATCCCTTTTCCGTTTTAATATTTAATAATTACTTATTATTAAATACCTTTAAATTTTTGGCGGCATCAGTCGCATCAGTCGCATCAGTACGTTCAATTTCAGTTGTTTTAATTGTTATTTTAGCGTCACAAAACTTTTGATAATCTGAATCATGAGGATATTGAAAATATTGACGGTCTGTATTGCTATTATTGAAATTATTCTTAAATTTATAATCAAGACAATTAAATTTGTATTGAATTTCGAGCTTTTTTCGGGTCGAGAAAAATATTTCATCACCGTCTTCAAAAGTACAATCAATATTTTCTCCAAATATATAGACACATTTCAATATATGATAATAATATGCCACGCAACATATACCATCAGCAATAATAAAAGGATATGAATCGTCTTCTATAACATAATTAATCATACATTCTTTAAATTCTTCGATTTTTGGTTTCAGTTTAGTATTGCATGTAAAACTGACGTTTTCAAATGTCTAAATTAATTTGAAAAAATATATATTTAGTAATTTAGAGTTACAATTGATTAAATAAGATTATTTATAACTAAAATTAGTTGAGAACATACATCAGTGTCATCAACCATTTTCAAGACATTATCAAACACTAATATTTTCACTCTTTTTATTTCTGTTTTTGCAATAACTTTATAAGTCACTTCGACAATTTTAGTAAAAATTTCTGTAAAAATATCTTTATACTGTGGATAATATGCATTTGTCATGCAAATACCGATAATTAAAATCGTAAATAAAATAATTTTATTCGACATTATTTTATATGATATATTAAAGTTTTATGAAATTTAAACTGTAAATGCAATTATTACTCTGAAAATGCATTTTATAAGAGTTTCAGTTATAAACATATAAAGGAAATGCTTTAATTTATTCAAATAAAATTTTATGATTCTGACAATTGCATTCATAAAGCACTATAAAAACTTCAATTACTTAAATTAACCGATCATTTCATAATGACACATCACATGCTACTCAAATGAAAACTATTATATCGAAATGTCAATTGATAGGGTAAATGTGTATCAAACTTGGAATATAGTGTGTTATTTTTATCTCTGCCATTCCTACTCAATCAAAACAGATAAAAATTCAATGAATAATGCGAATGCTCCATATATTGTCCTTTCATACCCTTACACAATTTAAGATATTATTTAATGTTTTAAAAAACATGTGACAGTTTAATACAGTTTAACGATAATCTTTTATTTTTGTGAAATTTACAATTCAATTGTATGCCAAAAAAATATGTACACGTATCACGTGCTTTTTTAAAGCATGAAACAAAGAATTAAAATATGTAAGTGTATGAAAGAATAATTTTATAAATATCTTTTGCATTATTCAATAAATTTTTATGTTTTGATTCAGAAGAAATGTCAGAGATAAAAATAACACATTTAATAATTATTTGCTTTTTCATAAATATAATTTAAATAACATTTTTTTGTTTGTTTATTATAGGGATATGTAAGTTTAAATAAACATGTTATTATAAATGATAAATTTAAATAATAAAAAATTCTGTAATTATTTATTAATGAAAGTATAATTTCATATAAAGATGCACTAGAGTCTCTATTTATGTCCTACGACGGACCTCAGATAAATGGGGCGTAAATGTAAAATGGACATAAAACAAAACCCCATTCAAAAACTATCAAAAATTGATAAACATGATTTTGATTTGTTTAAAAAAATATATGCCAATTTTATGCATATTTTTGATTTTTATTTAAATAATTATTGCATCAATTACAATTGACCCATCGCCAGGACTAACCCGGTAAGGGTTAAGGGCTTTTAACAGGTTCTTAAAAATAACATTGGATTTACATTCCTGGAGTCCCAGAAAATGTAATATTAAATTTTCA
>LBFL01010628.1:2518-32857 GCA_000988845.1 Hypochthonius rufulus
AAGAAAGCAAAATGCATATGGCGGAACCCATTTCGGTCCTCTATATTAAAAATCTCCGGTGTATTAATACACACCCTTCATTAGTAGGACTGCACGGACTGCTCTCCGAACCGCTCTCCTGACAAATATTATTGGCACTTAAACCTAATTCAAGTCTCTTTGAATTTCGTGGCACTATTTTGTTAGACATTCGTGGAAATTCTCTTGACATACTTCTTGCTGTGAGGCTATGGACCTGCATATTTCCAAAATAATTCAAATTGTTATGCATTCGTATATTCTTTTAAATAATTATTCTCTTTTCTCAAAAAGAATGAAATGATCACTCATATCATGATCATGATCATCACATTAACTCGATATGTCAACTTTTATTGTTCTTTATTGTGACACACAAATTCTTGACCCAACGAATAGGATAGAACATTACCTGTTACATAAAGTTCGAGTAAAGTTCATTTCTCGATTAAAGGATCAAGAAATTAATGGGTCATACCGTAGAAAAAGCATAATGTAAAGAGTTTTTAATTTGTTTTTTTGAATAATATTAAACTTGATTCTTAAGGTTAGTTTTAATGCTAATGAATACTATAATTTTATAGTTTACCGAATAATTTCCTCGGGATTCGGACAAATTTGTGAATGATTTGCTTAATACGGTTTTATTCTTTTCGAGTTTAATCGGTTCTCGCAATTCAATGTCATCATTTGAGGAAAATTTAGAAACGAGAGCTTTGACTGAAGGGAGAGATGTTATTTCTTCTTTTACATCCTCACTTTTGACAATGCTATTATATATTATATGTCTTTCCTTCGGTTGGGGCTTAATCTTAATGCTTTCTTCATTTTTGACCTCAAAGTATTTTGAATTGGAATATTCCTGTTAAATAATATTAAAATTTTGTAACTCGAGAATATATATATACATATGCATATACATTTATATACATATGCATATACATTTATATACATATATATGTATATGTATGCGTAAATTTGATAAATTATCATCATGTATTATCATTGATAATACATGTATAATGTGTAATGTAAATGTATTAATAATGATAATACATAATTGAAAGTTGAGTTAATGAATGAAATATGCGAAAAATTCAATTATTTTACTCACACTTTCTTCGAGAGAACAGACAGTTTCATCTTTACTGAAACTCGGAACATAATAATCCTTTTTATATCGACTCAAATCTTTTGCTTTTGAACCGAAAAATGATGAATCGACATTTTTCTGTGCGTCTGTTAATTCCTCTTCAGAAACTTCAGTCATCGAATTTTGTTTTTGCATTCTCTCATTAATCTTTTCTTTTGTGTAAGGATTTTCGGGCCAATTAATTGCCGACTCCCATTTTCTATGCTCACGTTCCGCAATTTTATGCTCGATCATTAATGGATCACATGGATCATCAGTTGCATCTATGACCGGAGGCATTTCCACGGAAGAATGATATTCATCATGTTCCTGTTGAATTAATAGGATAAAAGTATACTTAATATGTTAATTAACTTAATATACATGATAATACGTGTATACCTGTGACATTGGACTTGAGCTGCGCTTTTCAATTTCGGCAGCTCTTTCAGCCCATGTTCGTTGTATAACAAGTGGAGGCGATTTAGGAGAAAAGAGTTTACCCTTATTTGCATGCTAGACAATAATACCACAGCCAAAATATAAGTTGAAAAGTTTTTTTCAGCATTCGTATTACAAAAATAATTATTAATTACACTTACCTTAGGGATGGGCTTTTGTTTGCGTTCCCGTTTTTTCGCTACAAATGTCTGATTTCTGATAACCAAATTAAAATCACACCATTGTTGCCCCAACTGATTAAAGGCTACACATGAATATTGAGCAGCATCATCCAAATTGGTTTTAGTAATTTCAAAAATATGGTCATTTCCGGTCTGTAAACACCGGAAATTATCACAATTATTAATCAAATCGCCATTCTTAAACCATGCGATTTGAAGAGGTTTTGTTCCTTTGACTCTACAACAAAATTGAACTAAAATTCCGCACTGAACATTTGCGTCTCCCGGTTTTATAACGAAACACGGGTCTAAATGCGGAGTTGAATTTTCTGTATTATTTCGCTCTGAGAGAGGAACATATTGAGGCACATTGAGTTTTACAGGAACAGGGGGAATATAGGGTTTTGCTTTTCTAATGTAATTCTTTCTTTTTTGTTGAGCTAAATTTAGTTTATTTAAATTATCAACACTTATATTTGCAATTATAGGCTCTGATTTTATTTCGTTTATTTCGATATCATCGCTTTGATCATCAGAAAACTCAAGAGAACCCACAGAATTGTGTTCTGATAAATCAGAGATTTCATCGATTTCATTTGATCCGATTGTAGCATTTAATCTTTGACTAGGGTTAGGTACAAGCATTGCAACAGGACTGTCGAGCAATTCGAGTGAATTATAACCGTATAATATAAGATTTTGTGGGTTTTTGATTTGCTTCTTCTTCTGAAAGAGCCAATTTTCTTCCCACGATAATATGTTTGTTAATCGGATTCCACTATCTTCAGAAAGTTCATCATCAGTGTATGCCGCACTTAGATTAATATCTACGATATCGACTCCCGCTTCGGGAAATGGCACTTTAAGTGGCGATAGTTTAATGTTCAGTTCCGGATAATAATAATCATTATCAATTTCTACTCCATTTTTCTTATCATCTTCAAAGTCTGAATACGATTTTGTGGTAATCTCTTCGATATGTTCGTGAAGTACAAATGATGGTGAATCCATGACAATGTTTGCTCTGATGGGATCTTTTTCATCATCAGTGGTGACAAATACTTGATGATCGCTGAAACTTAATACACTTTCACTTTCACAATTATCCGACTGAACACCGACATCAACTAAATGGTTATGGTCTCCACCATTGACTTGACACTCACGACTATCATATCTGCTTTGACACGCCTCAACGATCTGAGAAATGCAAATTAAGAAATGTAAGTTAAGGAATGCAAATTAAGGAATGGCATTAATTATATCACGAAACGTGTAATTAGACTATAAGAAAATAGAACTAAAATTAATTGACACTATTCTAATCGAACTCTGACGTAACATAATCAAAGGGTGTGATTTAATATAAGAATTTCATAAAATTTCTATAAAAACAAACATAAATGATCTATTTTTTGAAAAACCCAATAATATAATCATATTTTTAGGAGAAAATTATAGACATTACAGAGGCAGTACTTTAATAGGCAGAGAATCTATTCCAAAGGTTAACGAATTTTTCAAATATTACTTTTTCAAATAATAATTATAATATTAAATCCGTGAACCGTAATAAAAGTTAATACACCTGAGGGCATACATCGCATAGATTCAATGAATGTCTTACCTGATTGATAATGGCGGTCGCCAATAGTTCTTCATAAGAATTGAAATTAAATGAAACGCGGTTCGTTGGAGATGGTGATTCTGACGACTCTGATGGACTCCGCATCAGACATGGCAATTGCGATGCCGATTTTGTGATTAAAATAATTATCTCCTTTAAAGCGACGTGAGCATTCGCGGGTATATTATCATCGTAAATAGGTTTGTCTGTTAATCAAACATATTTTTAAAATTAATGCTCATACATTTGGACATTTCAACATACTGTGGAGTGACAAATACAGGGCCCGCGTCAGATCCAAAATTGCCAGTGATAACTTCTCTTTGAATTCAACAAAAAGTTCATTATCTAAATGAATCAAGAAAAAGGAGCATACATTATAATACGCATTAACATATATTATCATCAATGATCATTAAGGACACACCATAACCCCATATCTGTACCTGAATAATATTTATAGGTGATGTTACGAGTTATATACTGTTTAATGATTTTTATAAATCACCTCAAAAGCCTAAACCGTTATAATAAATGTTTCAATGAACTTTATGTGCGGTAAACTTTTAACTTTTAAGTCTTTAAATATACATATTCCAATTCATCATTTTGACCCATTTTAAAGTACCATTGAATAATTATGCATTTAAAAAATGTGATGTCAAAGATTTAAATGATTTATTAAAATGTGTTGAAATATCTATACATGCGTTTCAAAACACTTGAATGAACCGTTTTGTTATTTTTTTCTTTAAGTAAAATTAATTTATACGGAAAGGAAAACCAAATTCGGCATATTATATTCGGTAAATACTACTGTTACGTTATGAATTATAACTTATAATGCATTGGGAATTGTAAAGAATATAAATGGTTTTTTTGCTCAAAATACATACATTGTTCATCAATGAATGGCCTATCGACGTGAGCACTATCCAATGATCCACCCAAAAACCCTTCAACCAGAACCTCGATGTGTTCACGGACCTGTATTATTGCGGGATCCTCTTCCGTTGAGGAATCTGTTATATCATATTAAACATATTAATGCTTTCGTTTCTACCATAAAACGCAGATTAAAGGATAATGTAAAATGATAGTATAATGATAAACACTTTCAGGAACATAAATGCTATAAAATTATTTAAGTCATAAATCTGTTCGTAATGATAATGAAAATCTTATTTTTCACTGATGAACGTTCATATTAAAGGTCAAGAAAAAGAATAGAGTTTTAAAAATGCTTACCATTGGAACGTTCAGAGGCCACATTCAATTGCGAACCGTTCATATCTTCTGAATGCTGAAAGTTTCCATTAATGATAATACCAGAATCAGAGCAATTGTCACTATTAGCCGAACCTGAGTGTGATAATTCGACCCCATTAAGTGAAGTAAAAGTGTACAATTCATGTTTAATGAAAAGTGAGGATGTGATGTGCGTGATGAAAAGATATAATGAAAAATGCCGCAAACATAATAAAGCACAATGTGTGTCCACTTACTATGAACTTTCCGCTGTTCTAAAAAAATTTTCAATAGTTTGGCACTTCCAAAGAGAATTGTGTTTGCTTTTGTATCATTATCACAATTCCACTGCAACGTTTGGTAATACAACGATCTAAATGCACATGTATTAGTTTAATACATATTAAATAATACATATTACATATTAAATAAATAAAATATTCATAAAAAGGGGTTTCAATGAGTGTTTCAATGAGTGTTTCAATGAGTTGTACTAAAATAGCAAAATTTATTAGTGATTACCGTTGTTTTTCACAAATCCTGCATATCCATTGCTTTTCATCATACAATACACAGTTACGACAAATATTAAATTTGCAAATGTGACATAAAAGTTTTTTGTTGAACAAAAAATTAAATGATGAACAGCATAATATACAATATTTTCTATTAAATGTATTCTCTTGCGATAAGATACTTCTTTTGGCGTATTCACTATCAATTTCTTGTCTAATTTTACTGGAAAAATAATAAAATAATTAAATTTTCAGCCATAATTGTTTAATTACTCATTAAAATTATTACTATTCTGGTATATGACGCTATTAATTTACACGTTTAAACATAAAAACATAACAATAATAATGTCAGACGCGAAACATTTGCGTTTTTACGTCCGTTGGACAATCAATCATATGCGTGCATCGGAATAAATTTCAAATGACCTGAGAATTGATGTATAAAATATATGCGCACACATTTTACATTATACAATATCATTATTTGTTTGTGTATGTTTTTTACGCATAATTAACTGTAGCGTCATAATTGCAAAACAATTTATGTGACTCAATGAAGAGTTTGCAGTTTTAGCATCACTTACATCATCGTTATATAATAAATAAACGTATATAAACGTATATATACAAATATAATATAAAGTTTATTCACGTTACAAATATTGAAAGTCATAGAATTGCCGCACACATAATTAGACAGACCTTATCCGTTGCTGTTCCCGAATGCGTAAATTCGAGTCCCGATTAACCACAGAAAGAATCGTTTCACATTCCTCATCACTCATTCCGCTTAAATTCATTGTCTTTCCCATTTTAATGTAATAATACTAAACTTTCATCATATCTAATAAATGCGTTCACATTGCAAAAAGTTGTGAACAGTTTACGTTGCATCGAAGTCCAATCAGCCATTTGTTCAATTTTCTAAAGCCATAGCCGGTTCCATTATAACCTCAACAGGTATGTAATAAACTCACGGTATTTCGTAAATAAAGTTGTTCAACAGGTAATGCTATTTCCACAGGTAAATGCATTACTATGCTAATCATTACTCATATAAGATACGGATACATCTTTTAATACTACTTTTATATATGTGTTAAATACTGTTAAGAAATTGATAAGATAATTAATATCGCAATAAGATTAATTGTTCTATGGATGTTTAAGTGTCTCGAATGAGTTATTTCAGTAAAAAAAAATTTAATTATCAATAAACCAAACAATTTTAATGAGATACTCAATGATTTTTTTTCTAAAATATTTTAAATTTTTTCTAAAATATTTTAAATTTTTTCTAAAAATTAATTATTTATTTACATGAGGTTTATATAATTTTACATTAATTACTAATAATATAAAAATACCATTATTTTCCAATTCTATTTCCTTCGAGAAAATCTTTTGCTTCATTAATTTTTGCAGCTAAATACGGAGATCCGCCTGTAGATTGAAAAAATTCATTAATAAATTAATAAATTCATTAATAAATTCAATCAAAAACTATAATAATAATTATAATAAATTAATTTAATTTTTTTTCTGTTAATGAATTCCCCCATTTTTTGTAATGAAAAACAATGTCAAAAAATTAACACATTCAATTAGCATATTTTCAATGATTTGGAACATGATTTTTCATATAAAATTAATTACTTAATTAGTAAATGTATAAAATTTGGAATTAAAATAAATAATATGAAATTATAGGGTAATAGAGCATTGTGAATTATTGGTGAATGCGCTCATCGTATGTACGTATGTACCATTAAAGTCTGAATCACGGAATAAAACGATTCAACGATTTTACAAGTAATTCGTGCAATTATTTGCATATAACATTATAAATTACACTCATTAATTTTGAGCAAAAATTACTATCATGTGACACATGAATGGTCGTATATACATTTACCTCTAAAGTAAATAACCTCTATAACGTAAACAAACTTTAAGATCCGAATCACATAGACTTTTAGTTCAACCTCATACAACGTTATTGAATAACCCCTCTATCGTTAAACACGATTGTGTTTTTAAAACTCGAGTTCTCGACTGGAATATGTTTACGATAGAGAGTTTTATTTGTATGTGTCCATACCTTTGTCGGGGTGATTCAAGAGCATAATCCTCTTATGTGCATCCTTAATTTTGCCTTTACTCGCGGACGGACTCACGCCTAATATAAGTCCCGCCTCACGACGGCTCATTTTAGACTCGAAACCCCCGAAATAATATTTGCTGTTTACAAATGACTATCGGAATATATATTCACAGTATTAATTTAATTTAATTATTGATAAATTGTTAATTACCGCAGTGTTTGGTAATGATTTGGCAATTGTTTCCTGAAACGTCTGTGATTTGTATAGCCTCATTAATGCTCTCCCTTTGGAAATAACAGTGTTAATTCATTGATAACTATGATTATAAATGTACATGCATATTCAAAAAACCATGTAAAAAGTATTATTTTATAACTGAATTTTCTATATGATAAATTAAAATCGTAGGGATAGATAAGCATGGTTTTTGCATGGTTTTTTCAATATGAATGTACATTATACATAAACATACCCCCAAACCCAAGAGCAGCCAAAGCCAATCCCGCGGCGATCACAGTTGACGACTGTAAATGGCATATCAGTTAATTCGGTTATAATTCAATTCAATTAAATACCATTATTATACCATTATTATCAATTATTCAGTTCAATTTATTGTGTTTATATATCACATGCATCGGCATTAATCAACAAACATTGCGTCACACAGCGATGGGCGGAGTTAAAAGTTATTTTTTAATTTATTTTACAACACTCATTATTCACTCATTATTCACTCATTATTCACTCATTATTCACTCATTATTCACTGATTACAGAACAGAGCACACTTTTGTATCTGATCGAAAACAATTTGAAATTCCTAACTTTAAGTGATCATAGCTTTTTTATTTTTTAATTAATAACTAATAATTTTTAAAGTTATATTTTATTCTCAATTTATATGTGTTAAAAATAAAATTGAAAAAAGTTTAAGTTATGTATGAATTTATTGTTTAAATTATTGGGGTCCACAGTTTGCACCTCAATTATGACTTATAAAATATAAATACGAATTTATTAAATATTAACTTTTAGGCTCTAATTTTGTTTTAATTATGTAAATCGGTCATTTATTGATTTATATATTAAATTTCATAAAATATTTTACATTTATTTAATTAATTTTACACTAAATTAGACATATATAAATACTATTCAAATACATATAAACATATCTTAAAATTTAAAAATAATAAAATTGGAAAAATACACATTTAAAATTATTATAGTTTTAAATAATATATAAAATGTTTAATTAAATATTATAAAATTTATTTATTTAAATATAAAATTAAAAAAGGTATTAATTAATGAAATTATTAATTTGCATATAATTAATTTGTGCAAGAAAATGTAGTTTCCTCACTCTCTAAATATATTTAATTGTAACTTTTGTAGCTGCTCATATTTTTATATTTAGAGAGTGAGGAAATCCATTTTGTAATAAAAATTAATAATATGAAAAATTGTAATTTCATTAATTTATATCTTTTTAAATTTAATATTTTTAAAAATTAATTTTATAATATTCAATTATATATTTCGTATATTATTTAAAACTATAATATTATTAAATAAATATCTTTAGAATTTTGTTAATTCTTAATTTTTAAAAATGTTTATATGTATTTTAATGGCATTTATGTGTTTGTTTTATGATAAAATTAATTATATAATATTATAATATTTCTATGAAATTAAATATATAAACAATAAAAGAATGATTTACTTAATTATTTCGAAATCAGATTCTAAAAGTATAAATTATTTAATAAATTCGTATTTATATTTTATAAGTCATATATAAGTCATTGGAATGCAAACTTATGAACCCTAATAATTTATTTCAACAATTAATACATAATTTATAATTTTTTTAATTTCATTTTTATATCATATTGATAATGGATAATTATAATTAATTTTAGTGTAAAATTTTTTGTATTTTAATTAAAAATAAAAGAGTTGTGATGACTTTAACCTTAGGGTTTCAAATATTTTTCGTGCAAAAATGTGGTCTGTACTGTGCTGTGCTGTACTTTATTCAGATCTTTTAACTTTTTTGGGGGCGAAAAATGATTTTAAAGATGAATAATTATAAGAAATGAATAAAAAAGGAGTGAATGAATGGATTTAGGTTTGGAAATGCTTTAAAAAGCAAATAATTGAAAGAAATTAATAGAAAAAGAAGTGAATAATGAATGTATTTATTTTTTACTTGAATTTTGAATTTTTATTGAAAATATAAAATTTTGGTTATTTACATGGAGGAGTACAGTAACAGTACAGTGACATCTCTATAATCTCTATCAGCATTTGACTTAAAACTCCGCCGTAAAAACTAAAAAATTTTATTTTCATTGTGTTTGTTTCGGAAACACAATTCATAAATTTACAAAAAATTCAATATTAAATGTCTAAATTAAATTTCAATTTTTACTTCCCGTTCCTAATTATATAATTTTTCAATTATTATATATCCGAAGTGACGGGACTCTTAATTCAGTATTGACATGTATTGACACACTTTCTTATGTTTTTTTCTTATGTTTTACTTCCCAAAATACCGATATTTCAAAATACATTCATTTACCTCATATCGAAATTTTATTTTAAAAATTGAAAATCGACTCATAAAAATGAGTTTTATTCATTTCTATTGGAAAAATTCAATTGTGAGACTTGTGTTTTACTTTATAATATCACTTTTTAAACAAAACTAATTTTATGATTAATCTCTTTATAATATATATATATATATATTATATTATTATTTTTCAATTGAATTTATAACAAAAGTATTCGAAAAATTCTTAAAAAAATAAAAAATTTTAATGCAAATAATGCAAATAACAACATTTTAATGTAATTTATATTCTTTATTTTTGATGAGAAATGTTACATATTTCAGTACAAATGTATTTAATTCCCTACAATCATTCGATGGCTTTATTTTCGTGAATTTCGTTAATCGATGAGCATAATTCATTTATTTGGCATATCCTATGATTGTTCTAAACGATGTTTTAATTCGATATTTTCAAAAACTAATTTTTAAAATTATATACTAAAAATTATTGATCAATTAATACCTATGGTTTTGTAAAGCATTATGATAACCTAAAGCATAGTTAATTATTCGTCTAAAGATTTCATAATTGTGATGCACATAAAAGTACATTGAATTATGAAGATAATACCTAAACTATTGATTTAAATAACATCCTCTTCTATCTAAAGGAATACTCATACTGATGTTTCATTATGATCATCGGGTGAATTGTGTAGCGATGGTAAATTTGATGGTGGTAGGGGTGTGGGAGCGTCGATACGAATTGTAATACCGCAATCGTCTTCATCATCCTCTTCGGTCATCGTCGAGAGTCGTTTCTGTTCCTCTTCAGTTTTCGCATCTTTTTTAGTTCCTCTTTTCCTTAAACTATTTATATAAATTCTTGATTAAAATAAAATTCTAGCTAAACTCAAACTCACCCATTGTCCTGATCTTTATTACCCTTAATCCCCGCCTGTTCAATACTTTTCCACGCTGCACTCTTAGCCAACTGTTCTGTAATATTAATAGCACACTGTTGTTTTTCTTTATCAGTGCCGAATTTATCGACGGGAATTTTCAGTATATTTCCATTTGCCAAAGTAATAGCGACATTTCCCGAACTCGCATTTGGCATTAACTGACCCTTTTTCTCCTCTTCTGCTTTTTCCCGTTTTTCCTCTTCACGTTTACGTTTTGTATGCTCAGGCATAATATCGTCCAATAATTTCAACTCATTTCGTTCAAAGAAAAAATCCAATGATTTTCGTACTCCAATTATTACAACGAGCTATGGATAGGTATAGTATGGGTGAGTATGGGTATAGTATGGGTATAGCATAGGTGAGTATGGGGAACAATGATTTGTATTAAAAAATTGGAGATTTCCATAAAAATATTTACCATTAAAGGAAATCCGATTGATAATGGTTTATATGATTTGATCACCCATAATATAACAAAGCATATGACTTGAATTATAGTAAATAAATGGACTCGAAATGTCGGGACGTGTCGCAGAAACATATAATCGGGCTGATACTTTTGCGGCATGAATATTATTAGGATACGATCGAAGAACTAATAACAAATTTAATATAATTTGAGTTTTTCCCGTAATTTTTAATTAAATATACAAATACCTGAGAACCCTTAAGTGAAGATGTGCCCATATACAGGAAAACACCGAAAAGAACGGGCATCGGAATTCTTTGAAGAATCGGTGTGAAAAACACCGATAATCCGCACAAAATAAATATCAAAATATGAGTAACACGCTGTTCGCGGACACCCAAAAATTGGGGTTTTTCACCGGGAGCACTCGACTCCGATTCCATACGAAGCGAGTTAATATGAGTCATCGAAAGAACTGTCGCTGCGACAAACCATGGTAATCCAAATATGGAGCAGAGAAGAATTAAGATGCATAAAACGAATAAATCCAAATGATAACCGCACCCTTTCTGTGAGTGGTCAATTACATTATTACATTATTACGATATATCGTTACTTCACACTTATACTGTACTCACCACGAGTTTATTTTCTTTTCGATTCATAATTACTGCAGTGATTTGTTGATCCATAAAAATAAGTATTGTCGCGAGAAGTGCCGGTATGACACTCAATGGAACCAAAAATATGCTGTTCTTTTCATGAAAAAATGGAACGATCCAACCGCGTGTATCAAGTGTTGGCTATGGTCAAATCATATTGTTCATCATTAATTATCTTTTATTTATTATAAATTAAAAGGCATACTTTGAACTCTGAAGGGACGAATAATTTAGGCGTTGCGAGTCCAATGTAATTGTCGGCCAAAGTCATGGAAACAATGGCAATGACCACAGCGAAATCGCTTATGATTGAACGGATAAATGTTGGAAAAAATGATGATGTCTTAAATTCTTTAAGGAGTATTGAAGTTATATATGTGGCGAAGAACAGTATAACGGAGAGAAGGAATACGTCCGGAACATAATTAGGGGTGTTACACCCCAACCCAAAGAGTTCACCGGTATTATTAGCGACACAACTTTTAATTGCAGTTTCGTTCCGATATTTGTCCTGAAGAAGAATCTCTTTACTCGCATTCTGGTAAATGCAACTGCATTCATAATTATGCTCAATATCCGGGTGCAGATCAATTGGCGCGGTATTTTCGATTTCTAAGAGCTAAGGTTTCAAAAGTATAAAATTATGTATTTGCTTAATTTAATATAAAAATATATATATGTATTTATACCTTTTCAATGGCCTTATAGATGAAAATAACTGATATAAGAGTGGCGAAATTTTCTTCGGTAAAACGGGTAATGTAACATACGAGAGCACTCATGTCTAAGGCAACCAATAAAAAGAGTATCGCGGCCGTCCAAATACCAATGTATAAACGAAGGTTTAGATAATGTAAATCATAACGTCTGTAAAATCAAATATTTTTTATTATAATGCACCACTGAAATATTAAAATTTCATTAATATTTTTTGATTTAACTTTATATTGAAATTTTATAATTTACGAATTTTACGAATTTTTAAATATAAAGTGAATAAAATAAAACCATTCCTTATCCTTCACGAAAAATATATTAAATTCATATAAAATTAAATTTATACAATGTAATAGGAAATTGAGCAACGGTATTATTTTACTCTTACTACATCAGCGCAATGTAATGCATTGTTGCATACATGTATTGTTGACTATCCATAGTCATAGGATATGGTCAAAGAACGGGTGCGAAAGATACGAATATCATTATATAGTTTAAAATAATTAAATTTAAACATCACAAAAAAATAATATTTTTCATTAAATAATGATATTTTCAGAAGTTTTTCCCGTAATAAAAACGTAATTTTTTAAAATTCTGATCGTAAAATTGCGTAAACATAATTTTTTATATGTATAAATATTATAAAAATTATAAAAATTATAAATTTTAAGTCATAGCACTAATCTACGACATACGTGCAAAAGTCGAACATAATTGTCTCAAAGACAAGCACCGGTCCTGTACTTCCGAGAATGGTCAAAGGCTGTCCACCGAAAAACCCATAGAGAATACCGCATAAAGCTCCACTCATTAAGCTCTCCATTGTTGCCTAAAATTGTTACTTATTTCAAAATCATTACTGTAATTAAAATAAAGTGATAAATTATATGGGCTCTTACAATATTGTTTCCGGTCGCTTCACCCAAAAGACCACCGAAGGTAATGATTGGGGTCAGACACGCGAAGTACAAAAAGAATACTGTTGCTATTGATTGCAAAGCTAAGGCATCCTTAAAATCACTCAAATACCATGGATATTTTCGTTTAACATCGTTGATTAATCCTCCGAACCACCTATAGATACAATATTTCAATTACTATGATGATGGTACAGTATATCCTCCATACCTTCCCGTTCGTTTCAGTCCATTCATTTCTCTCTCACGATCCTCTTCATCATCTGAATCCTCTGCTTTCGATTCTTGAGCATCAACTTTTTTCCGAGAGTCTTGACTCGGGGCGAGAGTCGGTGGTTCAATCCTAATGCTGGGATCCCATGCACCGGGGGGAAGGATTGTCACGGCATCTAAGAACTCATCGACTCCCGCCAAAAGATCCTCACGACTTTTAGCTTTGTATGCGACATCATGAAAAACCTGATATTAAATTGAAAATTAAATTCAATATATGCTCATTCATAATTTTTTAGTTTAACACATATTTTACAGCGCTATTTATTACCATTCGTTTACTAAGAACTTTACTTTGGTTTAGAAATATGAGGGAAATATAACTGTGTACAGAGTAACCTCTATAATTTCATCTCAATGAGCGCAAACATTTTAGTGAAAAATTGAAAATTGAAAAATTAGAGAATTGTGAAATTAGAGAATTTTTTGCTTCTATTGGTTAGCATAGGTCTTTAATATGGGACTGACACATTAAGTCAATTTATAGAGGTGGTGAAATTAGGGAGTATAAAATTATAGAGGTTACTCTGTATGTGACTAAATTAGTGCCTAAACTTTTTTGCGTAAATTATAATTGAAACGGAAGAATTACCTCATCAGACATGAGCGTTGCCATTGCACGTCCAACTTCATGATAACGTCCGGGAATGCTGAACAAATTAAATGAGTGTTAAATTATTATTGGTTATGTGCTAATGACAGACCTGTGAGGTCCGAGAAGAATAAAAAGGAATCGCGTAGGTACAGGTACTTCAGTGAGATCCCCCAATTGACACGCCTGACTCAATCGGACGAATGCAGATATTGCTTTATCCAAAAAATCGATTTCTCCGACGAGAATATTATCAGCCTCAGAACCCGAAGGGATTTTACGCATGAATGCCTGATTCAACTGTTATTAAATGTGAAATTAAATGTGAAATTAAATATAAAATTAAATATAAAATTAAATATAAAATTAAATATAAAATTAAATGTGAAATTAAATGTAAAATAATACCACAGATTTGCTTATAATTGATTAATTTATAATTCTAATACTGACCTTATGCTGAAGATCCGCTGATGAACTCGTGTTGATAGGCGTTTCATTAGGTGAGTTCGGGTGTAGCGATGGTTGATTAACCTGAAGTCCATGCAGTGATGAAGTGCTTTGACTGTTCGGTATACCGGTGTCGTGATTAGTTCCGGCTGCACACAAATAAAAGTCACCAATTAAATCAATAAAATCTGTATGAGAAAAGATGAGTTTAGTATATCAGTTAATAGCATTTCTTAAATCACGTCACAAATTAGGGTGTAATGACATCACATTATGACATTCACAGCCTCCCCTAATGAGTTTATCAATAAATAAGCGGTAATTCCTGCAGCATCATTGTTATTGTGATTTGAAACTTTACCCGATGTAAGGCCAGACACTGATTGCCATTTATGTTTAGTGAAGGGTTTCCAATCGTGGATAATTGGAGCTGTGACTGGGATTGGAATGTGAGGTGCGGAACTCCTATTGCCGGCTCTATCCAAATTATCTGTCAGTGATCTGTTCTCTGAGTGATCCAAAGGGACTTATCGAATATTTAAACATACATTTTCGAGGGTTTATTTTTAATTACTTTATTTTAATCATAAATTTTCGAATGGAGTGTCAACAGAACACTATAAAATTAATATTCACACATAATACAAAATAAATATAACTTACTGTGTGAGCCGAACATACTTTTGCTCGAATTACGTCCGATATCGGCCAAAGATCTAATTAATGGCAATTTACTCCTATCGCTCCGATCGTGACGCCTCTCGTGCTGATGACGATGGCGTCGCAATAGAGCCTCTTTGACACCGTCTTTAATATCAAAGGTCAATTGTCCATTATTGACCATATTTTCTAATATTAAATCTAAAATTTATTTTTAATAAAAAGCAAAAATGTAATTTTCGTATAAATTTAAATTAATGTAAATTATTAATTTACCCGCGATTTGATTGAGACTCGACGCTTCGAGATCGAGTAAAACAGTACCTCCTAAAATGCAACTCCTAAGTTCAAACAGTGAATGAAGTGAAATCGTAGCGACATGAGGCTTTGACCAACGGTCACCCCCTTCTTCGACATCCTCTTCATACTTGACCCATCTGAAGACATTGAATTAAAACCAATCTGAAACATAATTGCATACGTACCGTGCGGTCTCTCTCCACTCAACATCTTCGCCATTAACACAAAGTTCTTCCATTTCACTAAAGAGAGGATGAGACACATGAAGTCCATGATCGTCTTCACCCAAAATGAATTGGACACGTTCAGCCGGTGGTGTGACTATAGGAATAAATTAGTCGTAAATACCAATAATAGTAGTATATTGGACAATGATTTACTCGGACGTGTGTTTTGAGGGATATTTATTTCTAAATTAGTTTCATGTGCACCGTTCTTTTTGCTTCCATTTTTATGTTTGTGATGTCCGTGATGTCCGCGACGTCTGTAAGTACCGGGGACGTGAAACCCGTATGTGCAATAAACGGAATGGGCTCTGTGCTCTGTAAATTTTATTAAAAATTTTATTAAAAATAATTTCTTTTCAAATAAAAATATTGTGATCTTAGGTCACGCACCTTCGAAATCTTTGTCGGTATAACTGCCGTGCGATGTCAAAGCACACGGATCTTTCTCAGGATCATTAACATCCCCTTTAACGGACTCCATTCATAAGTCTATCAAATATTTATGGCGAAAATTTCGTTAAATTTAATATGCGATGCGATGGGACAATATATTGACAAACAACACCGTTACAAATATAGTCATAGTTATGATGCAATATAATATGATGTAAGTTTTGGCAGAGTAATATTAGGTCTGTGTTGGGTTTGCGCATTCATTTTTTCTCAGAATCTAAAGATTGCGAACGTTAAATGAAAGATTTAAATTATGGATGAGAGAGTATAGCAAATGTAATATAATATGTAATCCCAATATAATGTAATCCCAATAAATATTACATTTGCGTTGCATTTCTCACTGAAACGTTAAAAATTTATCGCTGTCTGCGGTTTTAGGGATTTCATTTCTTTGCGGATCAAATGAATATCAATGCTCTTTTCTCCTATAATTTTCATTTATATGCATTCGAACATTTCCATTTTATACTGTTATTACTTTCGACATAAAAAACTAATTACGCTAAAGGGGTATATCAATTTGCGTCATCGTATTAATGTAATACGATTATTTAATAATTAAAGGATTTCCTAAAATATCACGGATCAAATATCGACTCTGATTTGTGATATATTTTTGGTTATACAAACATAATATATAATATATAAAATATAATACATATAATATATAATATAATATGTATATAATATATAAAATAATATGTATATAATATATATAATATATATATATATATATATATAATATATATAAAGTGCAATATTACACGAACAGATATGGTTGAGATCCAATGTCCCAGGGGGGCTAGGAATAGGATTTTATATTTTTTCATGGGAAGGGGGTCATATTTATGCATTTTTCTTTAAAAATATATTTTTGACCAATTTAACTCTGGGGGTCCTATTTCAAAATCCCGGACTGAAACTACACCCTACCCTTGGCCAAGTCTAATCGTAAATATCATATTTATCACGAATAAACAAATAACTGATAATTTATTCGAATAAAATGGAAATAAATTTATTTAAAGTCATTTAATATTAAAAAATAATTTTTAGTAATTATTGTTTAAGAATAAATTTTATTAAAATTAATCAAACATTACAAGTAATACAACGAATAAATTAATAAACTAATGTATTGTTTAAAAATTCATTTGACATGACACTAATTGGAAGCTCCTAACGTGAGATCCGAGACGATATGTCTAAAGTCAATCTAAAGACATCGACTGTATTTAGTTAAACCGATATGACAACCCTCATACAGTGTGCCCCATTTTTGAACCCATTTTTATCTTTAACTAAACATTGACGCACTATAATAATCGTATAGGATAAGCATTGTCGGGTCACGGTATACCTAAAATATAATGTCATTGAAACTCTTTAAGGCCGAAAGAATTTACCTTTTCACATGTTTTATCACTTAAGCATTTAAATTAATCTGTGCCCTTACCTCAGGTACTTGATTTTTAAGATAAATCTATCGTAACAACCGATGGTTTTTAATTTTGTGAACTAAAAATGTTTAGTAAATTATTTTAAATATAATTTTTACTCTCAAAACCGGACTCTAAAAGATTTCTTAAATATCCCATGGGACTTTCCTTTAGTTTATTTATAATTAACGTAATTATGAGTCGAAATTCTTATGCTATCATTACTATCATTTATTCATGCATCATTTAGCAATGAATTATGCATATACAATTTATTCAATTCAATATCCTTATGGCAAATGTGCCGTATAAATACGATAACATCTGTAAAAAACATGTTTTGGTGCCCTTTAAATTCTTTGCGAATATATTTTTTCATCTTTTATTTCAATTAAATATGAAGGAAATTACAATACATATATGCATATGCATTTAAATTAGAGTTTAATTTTAATTACTCAAATGTAAAGTTATTTCTTAAAGAAATTCATAATCACATCTTTCGATTCGCTTCGATGTGAAAATTAAATATTATATATGCAAATACATGAATATATATATATATATATATACATATATCTATGAATATGATATGATAGAGCAAAATAAATTATAATTTATTAATAATTACATAATATCGGTATTAATATCTAATAATTATTATAAAAACACTTTTATAAGTAAATTTAAAAGTAAATATACATAATATATAATGTATTATTAGAGTAATACGCGTGCGGCATTATGTAAAAAACTGGTATCGGCGAAAGTGGATTTAACTAATACTGGTATTACGAAGGGATATGATTTGGACTATTAATGGTATGGTATTAATTAGATTAGCAATTATGTAAGTAAAATATTTTGGATGCGCATTTACCTTTCAATAATCCATTAGAATATGGCCTCCCGTTTGTTCATCTCGAGCATCACCATTTCCAAATTGGCATTTGAAGCTTCTCACTGAAAAGATTCAGATGTAAGACTCGACAGCATTGGGAGCCGCAGTATGTCGATGGTTGCTATAGTTAATGCTCTCTTTACGTACGCGTATACGTATGAGGGACGAGAAAAATCGATGCTCCAAAATTTTCCACTTACATTAATGTTAATGCTTAACACTGAAAGCAGAGTTTGGATCGGTGATGCTGTGTATGTCTGCATATAGCAGTATCATAGGGGGTCAGTGAAGGTCTTTCTTTTCCTTTCTGTGACTCTCCCATTCTCTTTCTCTTTTTACCAATTTTCAAGGATCATTTCGCTCATTTCCCGGGGTTAAGTAATGATATGTTTTATTCTCATTAAATCCGCATTTAATATGAATAAAAAATGTGTTTTACGAGAGTATCGTCATTAATATTACCATTAAATTTTATCGCGTCATTCATTAGTCTATCAATTCAATGTCTTCAAAAGTTGAAAAAAATTTTATTATGATTATTTGACATTTGCATACTTTTAGTACAATTATAGTTGAGAAATAAATATATATTAAATATAATTGACGAAAAAACTGCATAATTATTGTATAGAGAAATTATAAAGCGAAAACATCGTTTTGTAAAATTAAAAACATCAAAAGCAATAAATAAAGCGAATAGAAAATGTGCATTTAAACCGAATAAATAGAAACCGAATAATAATAAACCGAATGCCGAATGAAAACATCACAGTAATTCTAATTGAATCGATGAGGAATGTGACACTCAATTTGTAGAGTTATCAATAGTTATTAATAAATTTTATGACAATAAATAAGATCATAAAAATGCTACCGAATACCGTCAGTTCTGAGACCTAAGACTAGATACACGTTTGAGAATATTTATAAATTATTATTACTTTTTTAAATTTCATATCGATGATTATGAATATTATTATCAAAGTTAATACTTAAAAGTTATGCATAAAGTTATTATGATAGCGTTAGATTAAAAGGCTAAGAAATGTAAAGTCACGATAATTTAGTTTATACAGAGAAATCAACGAAACACTTCCGCCCCAATTTTAATTATGAGCGCACGTATTACGTTAGGACGACAGTGCTTCGATGTAAATCCTGTATGATTTTTTATAAAACGTATAAAGTCACAGACTTTAAAAAACCGAAACTAATTTATAGATAATATAAAACATTTAAGTGCAATTCATAAATCATCACTCAATTATATATTATTTGTGTATCATACGACGAAAATCACAATTATTAATTCCTACACTCACTTTTCTCTAATAATCAAACCGTTACACACCGTTACACATTTATTTTTTCTTTAATTTATCTTCTTTCTTCAGCAGCTTAACTCTTGCCTTTTGCTCTCTTTCGTACGCTTTCTTTTCCTTTTCGATTTCAGATTTTACTTCTTTAATTTTCTTCTTTATTAATGATCTGTCGGCACTGCTCAAAACTCCGAGACTCTGAAATGTAAATTAAATTAATATAAATATCTTAAACTTTTATTCATCATTACTTTTAATTGTGCACTGTCGAGTACCAACAGTTGAGATCCCGAAATTTTTCTCTCCTGAAATTTCGGGACATAATTACTCATATTAAGTGCAGTTAACCATTGACACACATCATCGACACTCCACGCATATATTGGGTTTTGTTCGATGCTATACTTTTGGCCATATTCTTCAGCCGACATATTCTTCATGTCATCATATCCATGAATAGGGCTGCTGAGGGAAGGTGATGATGATGATGATTGCATTGAATTTGGTGATAGCGGTGATGAAAGACTTTGTATATTTAGTTGCGATGGGTTCGGAGATGTGCTCAAATAACTCGAAGAACTCGACGGTGATGTTATGTTAGATGCCGATGATACGCGTTTATGCGAAGACATTGATTCAGTCTGATCATTTACTTGCAGATATAGTTTATTCATGCTGAGAGTTGATGGTCGTTGAGTGACGGGACTGTTCGGGTCACTCTTAACTAAAAGTTCCTCATGTTTATTCTCACAGTGAGATTGATAATGTCGTGGTGAATCACCATCACTTAATACTTCGACAGAACCGCAACTCGAGTGTCGTCTGATCCCCGACGGGGGCTGTCGATTCACCAAACCTCTGCTCGCCAAATCTGCCTTTTGTTTTGCGGCAGTACTGTCGAGGAGTTCAGTCTGCTCAATTGAAAATGTCTCTTCTCTCATAGAATCATCAAAATTATCAGTACTTTCAGTTGCAGATGCTTCTAATAGTAACTGCTGCAGGAATGATGATAAACAACTTCCGGTTTTATCTTCATTTTGAGAGCGGATGATAAAATCGGATACAATTTCGTGTAAACAGCTTTCTGTTGCCACTGGAAGTGCAATTCCCGCCGCTCTCTGCAATTCCAATATTCTTCGCTCGAGAATTATAATTCGATCCTTTAGTGTCCGAATGAGGGCCGTATATTCAATATCCTTTTCGTGCATTAATTGTAAATTGAGTTCCTCTTTTTGTACAAATCCATGTTCACGGTGCTGTAATTCTTTAATCATTTTCTTAGCCTTATGATACTTTTTCTCTAATATACTGTACTGTGACCGGAAATCATCGAACATCCGCTGAAACTGTTCAATTTCTTTGTGAGAATAATTAATATCACACTCTTTCTGCTGCAATTGTACTAATGAATCCTCCAATTGGCGTTGAATTTCGCTAATCTTTTGCTCGTATTTGCACTTTATTTTAACAATTTCTTCATTCGCTAATGTATATTTGCAGTGCCATTCTGATATTTTGTTATTTAACATATCCAATTCATGTATATCATTCTCGAAATCATCGGTAATTTTCAATTCATTCATTTCACTCGCATTTATCGAATCACAATTCAACTCCATTTGCATATCCTTCGAATCACATTCAACAGAATCCATGTGATTGTTAATGGGATCCTCTAATGTACCCATTGATTGTGATTGATCAACAATTTCGACGTGACAATTCGTAGAAAATCCCAAATCATTGTCATAATCATAATCTCTTTCTTTAGTGTATTCCGATTGCAATGATTGGGAAATCAATTGTGCGATTTCACTGTTCGAAATATCCCTTTCCCTTCCGATTAAGAACCGCACCATACCTGAAGTTCCTCTTAAGACTGCGGCGGCGTACGCTTGAGTCACGCCGACCAATGATTTCCCATCGACTTCAATGATTTGATCATTAACGGCAATGCTAAGATTAAATAAGATTTGATAATTGTCTTAAATGAGTCTGTTTTACCGTCCATCAAAATGTGCGGCACCATTTTCTGTAATTGTCTTAACAAATATTCCGAGTTTTTCAATGCCCGCATCAGCGCCCACACCCATTCTGAAGGAAAATTCTAAATAAATACAATAGAATAACACATATACAATATATACCCAATAATGGACAATCCGAGTCCGTCGGGTCCTTTCATTAATTCGACCGGAAATACGTCCATACGTTCGATTCGTTTTTCCAATTCATACTCAGCTGATGCAACCACAGGATCAACATCCTCATTGCGTCTGTCATAATCTTCGACGGAATGAGTACTGTAAACTTTCATTGGATCTTTACTAAACTTGACTTTTGACTTCTTTCGCGGCGGTACGGAACAGAGTATCATCGAAACATCGGCATCATTTGTTTCATCATCGCTATTATCGGGAAGTCCCGGTGCTTCGACATAAAAGTGACCATCGGAAAGTAAATGATACTCAATGTCTTCGTAAACAATACTCGTTTCTCCGATCATTAACGAAAAATCACTTTCATTTGTATCATCACCTTTGGATTGATCAATTTGTGGCTGATTATTAAGTAAATTCGTAGATTCATGTGTTGTGACTTTTAATTCAGATTTTAATTGCACATCTCTTAATTCGGGAGTACGATCATCTCTTTTTGGTAATGCCATGCTATTTGTGTTGCTCAACAGTGTGTCGAGTTCTGATTGTAGTTGATCATCATTAAGTAGGTCCTGCCATGACTTTCGGCTCAACAACTTTTGTGCCTCTTCTTCAGTCATCATTTCCACATCCTGAAAGCACTCGTCAAAGTCGAGAATATCGGGAATTCCGGAAGTATCACAACTGTTAAGATCGGGCAGTTCTTGAGCTATCTTTTTGCTGATATCACCAGAGTTATCATGAATTTCCATTGCAATTTTATCGATGAGTTCTTCTTTGGCTGATACAGTGGAAGACGGTTTAATACTTGAGTTAACCGATGACATCGATTTGGATGTGTCTTTAGTTTTAAGCACATCCGGAAGTTGATTCTCTTGGTTCGTCGATGTGATCCCTCTTCTGATTGGGACCGGCGGTACATCATCATATAGTGTATGATCATTGCTCTTTAAATCAAGTGATTTGCTTCGAATTGTAATATTTGGGTGAACATTTTTCTTTTCCGTTATATCACCGCTCATACGACTATTTGTTTCATGACCATTGTTATGGTCATTTTGATTGGTTTCTACTTTCGGACTCATAACACTATCGGATGACATATCATAAGCATCAGCTGATGCGCTCCGCGACAGTGATTTGGCACCACAAGAACTTTGATCCAAACATATATCATTGGCTTTTGATTTATCTTTATTATCACTCTGAAGACGTTCAAATATGGCTTTAGCATTATTAAATCGTGAGACGCGACTTTCGGTTCGTCGTATCGGAGAACTCTTTTCGGTCGCAACTGATGAGGTATTAGTTTTAGGAAATGTCTTCGATGATGTTATTGATGATGGTTTTGTTGGAGCGGTTCTCTTTGGGGAATGATCACTCTTATTATTCAGTGAAATATTATTACTGTTACCATTGGAAACAGTTTTTGCCGATTTAATAGTATTATTAGAATTGATATTCGTACGTATTGTAGCGACAGAATTGCCATTTTTAGGTGTGACTTCTTTGGGTGGCGGCGGTGACAGCGATTGGAATATATTTGCGATTGCACTTACTTTAGTCCCCAATTTGCGGGACGAATCCTTTTTCTGTTCCGTCGAAACCGATTGTACTAAACTACCATTAGTGGAATTCACGTCTTTCGGAGCACTGTCGTTATGCGGAGTTTTATCCTCAAATGACAGTCGTAATGAGTCGATCATCGGTCTCCGGTCACTCCTATTCTTATACTCCTGTGTCCATCCCGTACGTGATCGGCTCGCGGCTAATATCTCAGCGCGAACATTCGCCATTATATATTAATATATATGTATATATATGTGTATATATACTTTTATTAGGATAATACTATTTGAATCAATAGAATGAGCAAATTAAATGCGGAAATACGCGACACTCGCGTATATATCGCGTGTTACACGAGCAAAATAATACCAAATAAATATGGTAACGCCATTAAACACCTAAATAAATGTAAATTACGGTAAATTATTTATAATGATGTGGTTTTGTGACTAAATATATGGTAATGCGACCGAAATACATGTTTAGGTCCGCTGAATGCGATGGGTTATGGTGTATTACTCATGCAGAAGATATAAATTGATACCACTCTAATGATCAATACTTATATATGTATATAAATATGTACATATATATGTATATATAACCACCGTTTATAGTAATTAATTAAACATTAAAATAATTAAATACGATATAAACACTCACCACAGATGCAAATGCGTTAATGACACTGTAACATCATATATGAGGAAATTGTAAATATTACGTTATCGTATCACTGCGGGACTTAATGTTAACGTATAATGGCATAATGTGTGTGCAGTCATAGAGTATGTGTTTATTACTGTCATATATAATCGTATATAAAAAGATATGATTTAAGAAAAATAAAAGAAAAATCATATACGAATGTGATTATATTATATAATATTGTGTCAGACGTTTGACACTTTTTATCATCTTTGTGTGTGTATATATGAAAAAAATTATTCCATTATATTGTAGTATGAAATCTTTGTGATGAATCTATGGCAACAATTGCATTGCGCCTGCGATTGAACATCTCTGTATGGTTCATTGACCCGTCTCTTCTCCCATCTGATGGCAGAGGATAAATTATATTTAATTTTATATGATTATAGTTAATTTAATCGTATAAAATTTTGTTACGATTTAATTTAACATAAGCAATTGACCCATACAAATGTATAATAAAAATGATTTCTCAATTATTTCAATATAAGGGAAGTGTTATTTGTTATACGGCATTACAATACGTGTAATAAAAAGTTTTATAATCCAAAAATTTTAATTTTAAAACTTAATTTATTAATAATAAAAAAGTTAAGTTAAGATAAGTGATGAAAAAACAATGGAAAATTATGTTTTTAGTAATGAGCCGATTACTTTTGAAGTAATAAATACTTAATTGTAATTCACGGTGCATTCAATAGTGGTATTGGAATGATCATACCTCTCATTGGTTTCTTTACCTTCAGGAACAAGTTTGAGTGAACGCCCTTACCTTAGATTGCCTTACCATAGATTGCCTTACATTATAATGCCTTTCTTGTTGATGACCTTATTTCTTTGAAATGCAGTTTTAGGTACCAAAAAGTGGAACATTTGAGACAACTTAACTAATGTTAAATGGCAATGGTTCGTATCCTCAATAATTTTTATAAATACATAATGCGCAACTAATATATAACTAATATTTTAGTCTATGCATTTGCCACGTATAGATTTGCCAAATGTTTTTAAAGTTTTAACAAAATGCTACCGCCGGGATCTATGAATGGTCATCTCTCACGTGATCCTTATGGTTCCATTGACCATCGGGGGAATTCGCATTTCAATGATGACGATGATGGCGAACATTTCGAAGAACACGGAGAAAAGACACCGTTACACCACGAGAGTATATATAACAGGTATTGGAAAAGAATTTCATTGGAATGTAGATTAAGCATGAGCTTAGCCAACATTATCTCTGTCCCTGTCCTTGTAACTGTCCTCATTTGAAGGCGATTTTTTGCTATTATAGAAGTGTGAGTGAAAATACCAAAGGATGGGATGTGTTTGTAATTACACCATCAGACGATGACGATGAAACACTCAGTTCAAAATGGATTGAAGTAATACTCAAATGTCTTAAGGCAGTTACGTATTTCATCACCTTTTGTGTGGTGTTATCATGTGCTGTCGTTTCGAAAGGGATTGTCTTATTTATGACTTCCATCATAAGGCCAAATCGAACAGTGTCCATATGCAATCACGGGATTCCCGGACTCGAACGGGACAAAAAGTATTATGCTATATTCCAATACGATGATCCCGAAAGAATCGCATGGTTATGGAGCTTATTATTGATTTTACTCATCCCTGAAATTATGACACTTTTTAGAAGTGCCAGAATTTGCACATTCAAATCATTCAGAAGACCGAACAAATCAACATTTTTAACTGTACGAAAACATTTTTAAACATTTTTAAACATTTTTAAACTTTCTTAAACTTTTATCATAACCTAAGCATAGCTAAATAATGAGCTCTTTAATTAATAATCATGTTTATTAATTAAAGATTAATTTAATCATAGGTTTTTATCATGGAAACATTACACACAATAGGAATTGTAGCATTAATATTTGTAATATTACCATCATTGGACGTGGTAAAAGGAGCGATGTTAACAAATTGTCTCTGTTTTATTCCGGGAGTGTTATCCCTTCTTTCGCGACATTCGGGCGAAAGCAAAAGGTTCTTTAAGACAATACTCGACATATTATCTGTGATTTGTCAATTAAGTGCATTTGTGATTTGGCCGATGCTGGGGCATGAGGAGAGGAATGGAGTCGCATGGTTAATACCAATTGTGTCAATTATGGTGTCATTAGGATGGTGGGAAAATTATGTCGATAGAAATTCACCATTATTTTTTATTAGAAAAGCGGCGATGATTAAAGACAAATTATACAAAACACGTTATTTTACGTACATTTTTATTTCGATATGGAAAATGATACTCATATTCGTGATGATGTTGTTCTGTGTCTATTATGTCGATGGTACAATGAAACCATTATTTAGTAAATTTAAGACTGCGTTCGGTCAGCACCATATACTTATACAGAGGGATCGCAGTGATCTCGTGTCGTTCGCCAATACTGACCAATTTGTGGGCATCGAAGGAGAGTCTTTTGAAATTAATGCCCGATTATCAACTCCAATATTATTCATTTTCGGTCAGGTAATAGCATCGTGGTTATGTTATGTCTTTGGGAAATTTGCGTGTAAAATTTGCATTCAGGGATTTAGTTATGCATTCCCAATCAGTTTAACTGTTCCCATTACTATATCAGCATTAATTGGATTATGCGGCATTCACTTAGAGAATAAATGTCGATTATCGGATTTCTTAATTCCTAAATACTTATTTTGGTATTGTCATGAGGAACCATTTCTTAACGATGAGCCATTCTTTAACATTCACGCAATAATGTGGCTCTTATGGCTACTGTCACAAACTTGGATTGCAATACACATATGGACACCGAAATGTGAACGTCTCGCGACCACTGAAAAGATATTTGTTAATCCAATGTATTGCTCTGTAATCATTGACCAATCGATTGCATTCAATCGGAGGAGAGATGATGAGGAAATGATCAAAAGTGAGGACATCAATTTGGATGTCGATGGTATCGGTGCTCAGGAATCGCAGCATTATGAAACCATATCTGAACATATGGATGATAAGAAAAAGTCAAATACATTCAGTTCTGATCAGATTATTCGAATATTTGGATGTGCCACGATGTGGCATGAGACTTCCGAAGAAATGATACAAATGTTAAAATCGGTCATGAGAATGGATGAGGATCAAAGTGCACGTCGAAATGCGCAAAAATATCTCCGAATTGTGGATCCGGATTATTATGAATTCGAAGGTATAATTTATTTTTTTTTTAAATATATTTTTTAAAAAAATATTTTTTAATACTTTAAAACTTTTGTATCATTAAATCAGTACACATTTTTTTTGATGATGCATTTGAATTGTGCGATGAGAATGACGAAGATATGGTTGTGAATCGATTCGTGAAGCAATTGATCGAAGTCGTTGATACCGCTGCAAGTAATGTGCATCAAACAAACATGAAGCTTCGACCCCCGAAAAAGTATCCGACACCCTACGGTGGTCGTTTAGAATGGAATATGCCGGGACACAACAAGTTATTCGCACACTTAAAGGATAAAAGTAAAATTAGACACCGCAAGAGGTGGAGTCAGGTATTTGAAAGTGAATTAATTATGAATAAATAACAATAAAAAATAATTTCAGGTCATGTATATGTACTATTTGCTCGGGCATCGGTTAATGGAACTTCCAACAGATGTAAATCGAAAGGCGGTTATGGCTGAAAACACGTATTTACTAACTTTGGATGGTGATATTAACTTTCGACCTCACGCTGTTCAGCTTCTCGTGGATTTGATGAAAAAGAATAGAAATTTGGGTGCGGCCTGTGGCAGAATTCATCCCGTAGGATCCGGGCCAATGTGTTGGTGGGTTTGACATGTTTGAGTAAAAATAGGGTCAGAACCTCAAGCATTTCGTTATTTTCATATTTTTCACACATGAAATTAGAATGAAAACGAAATGATTGAATGACATGATAATTATTCTAAATTTAAGCTTTTAATTGACATTAATTGGCATTAATTAGCATATAATTTCTGTGCTTTTTTAGGTATCAAAAATTTGAATATGCAATCGGTCACTGGTTGCAAAAGGCCACTGAACATATGATCGGATGTGTCTTATGTAGTCCTGGATGTTTCTCATTGTTTAGGTAACATTATTGCATTGTTGTAGCATAATTTTTATACAACAATATTTAATGATAACAGGGCTAAGGGATTAATGGATGATAATGTAATGAGGAGATACACAGCGAAATCAGAAGAGGCTCTTCATTATGTACAGTTTGATCAGGGAGAAGATCGGTGGCTCTGTACTTTGTTGCTACAGCGTGGTTATAGAGTCGAGTACAGCGCTGCTTCCGATGCGTATACACATTGTCCTGAAGGTTTTGGCGAATTTTATACCCAAAGACGTCGATGGGCACCCTCAACATTAGCAAATATCATGGATCTTCTCGGAGATTATAAAAAAACAATTAAAGTAAACGACAATATATCGATGCCGTACATTATTTATCAGGGAATGTTAATGGTCGGTACAATTCTGGGTCCCGGAACTATATTTCTTATGTTAATTGGTGCTATGGTCGCAGCATTTCGCATCTCAAATTGGTATTCATTTTACATAAACATAATCCCAATTCTGTTATTCATAATCGTATGTTTCGCAACGAAAAATGAGGTACAAATTCTAATTGCGCAAATAATGAGCGCGGCGTATGCTCTGTTAATGATGGCGGTATTTGTGGGTCAAGCAATTCAAATGACAGAGGACGGCATTGGATCGCCATCGGCAGTGTTTTTTCTGGCATTAACGGGTAGTTTTGTTGTCGCTGCATTCCTCCATCCCCAAGAATTCTCATGTCTCGCACCGGCGCTGCTCTACTTTTTAACAATTCCGTGCATGTATTTGTTGCTAATTATATATTCTCTTATTAACCTGAATGTGGTCACGTGGGGTACGAGGGAAGTTCAGACTAAAAAGACCAAGAAAGAGATTGAAGAAGAAAAGAAAGCTCAGGAAGAATATAAGAAGAAAAGTTTATTGGGATTTCTCAATGTCAGCGATGATAATAAAGAAGAGGGAAGCATTACATTTAATTTGGCAAATTTATTTAAGTGCATGTTTTGCACGTATCCGAAACCCAATGACGAAGCATTGCATCTCATTAAGATTCAGGATCAACTCGAGTCGATTAATCAGAAAATTAATAATTTAGAAAAGGCAATTGATCCTAATGCAGTATCAAAAAGGAGAACGTCTATTGGAAGAACCGCGAGATTTTCCGATAATCTTTCGATTGTCACTGAAAATGAAGAAATCGAAGAGTTTGGTTCTGAAGTTTCCGATACAAATTTAGATGAAAGAGATTCTTCAGATCCAAAACATGAACGCGATGATCTGTTAAATCCATATTGGATTGAAGATAAAGATCTTAAGAATGGTCAAGTCGCGTATCTGCATCCATCAGAAATCCAATTTTGGAAGGACCTCATAGAGAAGTATTTATATCCAATTGAACAAAACAAGGATCATCAGGCACGTGTCGCGACTGAATTAAAAGAACTCCGAAATCGCGTTGTGTTTGGCTTTTTCATGTTAAATGCCCTCTTTGTTTTGGTCGTTTTCTTATTGCAGCTTAACAAAGATATACTTCATGTTGATTGGCCTTTTGGGGTACGCGAAAATATTACGATTAATCCCGAAACAAATGAGTATATCGTTGACAAAGAATATCTCGAAATGGAACCGATCGGTTTAGTCTTTGTTATATTCTTTGCAACCATTTTAGTAATACAATTC